>NQII01001832.1:22582-56525 GCA_002778355.1 Clitarchus hookeri
GGGGTGAGTGGGTGCACAATTACAAGTTCCACTGAAGGCTACTTCTGCACTCAACGCCTCGCCAAACCCCGAACTCTTTCCTCGGCCAGCTACCAGGGTGCTCGCGCTTGAAAAACAACTCGGACGTTCGTACACGAAGAATTTCCGAGTGGCCAGTTTCGTAGCCGTGTGATTAAAACGCCAAGCTCCACTGCCTGTCGTTAGTAGACAAATTCGCTGTTCTAAATTGCGTGAATTAATTTTCACGATGGCTAGCCAATCAGAATATTGGGCCGTGTTTATGTTATACAAGGAAAAGGTCCTTATTTGCCAGCTAGCAAAAAAATATATTTATTTATTTATTTATTTAAGCTTGTTTTAATTTGGCATGCAGGGAGATATAAATTTCAATCATCCTATCTCATTGAAACAAAATAAAAATTTAAGATTTATCTCTGATGCTGCACACTTTTATGAGTGTATAATGAGAGTCACGATTAAGCTATCAGGCACAACAATATGTGGTGAATATAGGTCTATAAGATAATTGTTTGATAGGAAAGTACAAACTTAACATTCTCCATATTCGGCTGGGTGTTTCTGCTAGTCCAACTACGGGCTTCTAAGTTCGTTCGCTCGCGATCATACGGATGAGGATCGTGTAGGAATCTCGTACACGAAGCTACAATTGGTGTTCAAGCAAAAACTGAAACCAACCTTTGAAAAAACTCCACTGCTTCCACGTGCGTATATTTTAGCGGGCACACTAACCGGCTTGTGGCCAGTAAAGCAAGTAACAATCGGACGGAAAGTAGTTCCATGTCTCAACTTTGAATTAAAAGTGCTGGAAAAAAATTCGTGAGGATTAAATTTAATTTTTTTGCTCCCTGTCATTTTTCGTCTATATAAGTGTAAGTATTAACACGCGTGCATAACATTTACGTTACTAATTATTTCACAGTTTCAGTTCACCGACGCAGGAATAAAGTGATCAGTCCGATGGCAATGTTAATTTTACATGTGGTGGAAGAATACGTAATGTCAATACAAGTATATCATAGGAGTACATGGGCCCCGAGGTTTTTCTTTTCTAGGCACGGTGATACGGGCGACAATAACACGCGCGCCCAGCGCCCCAGCGCCCCATCGCCCCTATGCGCAAGCCGCTGAACCGGCATGCAAAGCTTTCATCGTTATGCTTTCCTGTGCAAATTAGATCCGTAAAAGTAGGACTTTATTATGCACGACGAAGGCCCACAGATTAAACTACGAACGACCGCAGTGTTTTTATTTTCTCCTGACTTTTAAAGAAACTGCGTAGTCAAGCTCTAAAAAAGGTTTTTTTTTTTTTTTTTTTTTTTTAAACCATTTTTGCGATATTTTTTCCCTTCCTAAGATACACTTAATACGATAAAAACAAAACTGGAAGGGCTGAGATATTTGATTCTTATCTTTGCTGGCAAAAGGTCGTATTGGCAAGATATTTATTTGCGAACGTAAATACGCAAACATCGAATGTACAGAAAACANATTGCTTTTCGAGTTAATTTATCAATTGTTAAGTTCTCCCATTTGGGGCCCGCGTGCCTGCATCGTTCTTCTCTTTGCTTTGTTTTCTTTTTTTTGGCCGAGAATCGCGGGAGCTATAAGGGTCACACTGGCACGCGCTACAAGAGCGCCATCGCCACTACGCGCAGGGCTCTGAACTGGCGTGCAGTGTTCTCGTAGTGCTGCGTCTACCTATGGGACTTTCAGTGGTGATACTGTCGTTTTATTTATGGTAAGTTTGTAGCAAAGTTCAATACAGGCAGTACGAAAAAAGCCGTTTTTAATTATATTGAAGTGCTACAAAATAGTATTTACAGCATGCGTGGTAACTTTGAAGTACTATTCCTTCATTTTCTGGGGCACGACGTCTTTTCGTAGGTAAACATACTGGGAGCACGTTCGATAGTCAGGATTCCAAACGCACTGCAATGCAGTTCAAGCGCCAGCCGGGCAAGCGGGAACCTTAAGGCGCCCGTCTACCTGGCGCTTGAACTGCGTTGCAGAGTGTTCCAAATACACGTTTTTCAACGAAACTATTAAGCGTGCGTCCAACGTGCTGATCTACGAAAAGANAGTAGTCGGGCGTAAGTCGTCTCCGCGGGCGGCGCAGAGGCCCTTCTCGCTAATGAGATAGTCTCAGGTCCTGCGGCCTGGCGGGGGTCGCGGGTGGGAATCCCTGGCTCTGACGGCTTTCAGACGTCGTGGGACGCGCCCCTCACAACCAACTGTCTTCCAAGTCCTGCTTAGGCTACTGTCATACCCCTAACTTGCATCTCCACTTTGAAAGTTTTTTATGTGGGTGCTGCTATCTTCTAAATGTACATATAATAAAATAATTTTCTTTAAAGCCATACTTCAAGATAATTTTTTTTATTTCATTATTTGAAAGATATTCACGTAAGGACCACATAATTGTAAATGGTTGTATTCAAACGATTATAGTTTTAAAAAATACAGCACATATCTCGTTGGTCAATATAGTAGAAACATTTTATTTATTATTACATTTCATTATAAAAAAAACTCTTAATCAGAAACAAGCTGCAAAGTACTCCACGGAGCGGTAAACATTGGAATTCGCACTCAGGGGGACACGGGTTCGAATCCCGGTCCGGCCATCCTGATATCGGTTTTCCGTGGTTTCCCGAAATCCCTCCAGGCAAATGCTGTGACGGTCCATAACAAAGTCCATGGCCGATTCCTTTCCATTACTTTTATGAAAATCACTTGTTTATTTCGATTTTGTACCTGGTTATTCCTGTTCATTTCAGGTTTTTTTTTCCCTCAGTCCAATATTTGTGTTGTAGATTTTAATTTTTCATTACAGTTTGGGGGTTTTGGTTATTTCCCCCTATGTATATGTATTTACCGGTTTTTTCTCTTGGCTCGCATTACCTGTCCGGCTCTGTGCAAGAACGAAACCTGTTCGTTGGTACACATGATGCTGTAATTTTATTTTTCCTGTTCCTATGTTGCATTCGCACTTTTGTAATAATTGTCATGTTTAATAAAGAAAATATAAAATCAATCAATCATTTCCATTCAATCCTCGATCCCTCTTTCCTGAGCAACTTGCTCCGTCTTGAATGACCTCTCTTGTCGACTAGACGATCATCCCAACTACCTGCCAAACACCGGGGGACGTTAATGAGCCCTTTCCAATCAGTCAATCAATCAAATCCTCGAAATAACTCTCCGTGCGGATGCCGGGACGGTTTCATTTCTACAGCCCACGGCCGATTCATTCTCCGCTGCTGCATCTCTGAGAAACTTGCTGCGTCTGTAATGCCCGTGCTGACGATCAGACGTTAAACGTTATCTACCCTCTTNGCTGCATCTCTGAGAAACTTGCTGCGTCTGTAATGCCCGTGCTGACGATCAGACGTTAAACGTTATCTACCCTCTTAATTCGCCTTGGGTTGTAGGTGCTTACGGAGAAAGATAATGATCCTAGCAGCGATAAATGCTTAACTCTATGGGAATCGAGGTCTAAACAACGTGCGCACAGCTTACTCAAAATAAAACCACAAGAGTCTACGCCACTTAATTCAGATAANAATCGAGGTCTAAACAACGTGCGCACAGCTTACTCAAAATAAAACCACAAGAGTCTACGCCACTTAATTCAGATAAAAAAGGACCCAGATCGCCTGGATACAAGACATTTTTTAAAACATGGCTGAAGTAAATCTCAAAAGTGGGCACATGCTTCTGCCCTGTTATTTGCGGTGTTAAAATATTTAATCTGAATATTGCAAAATAATTTTATTTCCTGTTCAAGTTTTTAAATAAATGTGTACTAAGGATTATTGTTTATTTTTCCCTTCTGTTTTCTTAATTAGTAGTATCGAATGGCAACTATTTCGGTATACGCAGCAAATGTATGGCAAGAAAATTTAAGGAAAAATTATTTTACATGTGATAGGAACAAATTTTACTGGTAGCGTGCAATGGAAAATTACCTTTGAGATATACGGTAAATTGACGTGACAAATAATGGAATATTCCGTGACTCAATGGGAAAATAAAAAGGAGTTATAAAAAACTTCCAGTTAATGTGGGCAAAACTAATGCCCGCAAAAAAAAAATTAAATCTCATGAAAATTGACTTAGGACCTGCATCTCCATTTCAAATAGCTCGCGAATCTAACTAAATCCACTAAAAAAAAAAAATATTAACCTGAGGTTTATCCGGAATTCAAGCACAATCCGGCAGGCTGGACTATTGGACTGGATACGTGAAAGAAATACATTACAAATGATGGCAACTGACAGACTGTACATGTCTTAATGACTAACTGTGCCCGCTGCTCCGCCCGCGTGGATTACAGAATTATTGTTTAGGTGTTTTTTTAAATAAAGTTGAATTTTACTTAGTGTTAATTATGAGATAAATAATTATTATACACATATTTTAAACATATTTATATGTTTTAAAAGTTTCAGACACTTGTTTTCAGAATGGCGACTACATAAACATTTTAGCTCAGTATGCTATATCTACAAAACTATGTATGTAATCAATCACAACTTAATTTTGTTTACTGGAAGTATCTATNTAGCTCAGTATGCTATATCTACAAAACTATGTATGTAATCAATCACAACTTAATTTTGTTTACTGGAAGTATCTACGCAAATAGCAAATCAGCTAATACACAACACAAACTCTTTACTGCACCATACGGGCAACCAACTCGTGAAAAATTATTTTTTTCAATAATTTTTTGATCTCTCTTAAAGCACAGGTGGGAATTTTATGCTGTATAGAACATTTATTATATTCGCTAGACAGTTTTAATGACTTTTTTCTTTGATAAATATTACGTTTTTANTAGCTCAGTATGCTATATCTACAAAACTATGTATGTAATCAATCACAACTTAATTTTGTTTACTGGAAGTATCTATGCAAATAGCAAATCAGCTAATACACAACACAAACTCTTTACTGCACCATACGGGCAACCAACTCGTGAAAAATTATTTTTTTCAATAATTTTTTGATCTCTCTTAAAGCACAGGTGGGAATTGTATGCTGTATAGAACATTTATTATATTCGCTAGACAGTTTTAATGACTTTTTTCTTTGATAAATATTACGTTTTTANTATGCTGTATAGAACATTTATTATATTCGCTAGACAGTTTTAATGACTTTTTTCTTTGATAAATATTACGTTTTTAATGGGGAAACAACAGCTCGAATTTTACGTATTTATTCATTGAGAAATTAAATGGTAAAAACGCTTATTAGTATTTCTCTGTTATATATAGATATATGCTACCACGGAGTTTTTNTTGAGAAATTAAATGGTAAAAACGCTTATTAGTATTTCTCTGTTATATATAGATATATGCTACCACGGAGTTTTTTTTTTTTTTTTTTTTGGGTCTTTTTATTCTACACAATTCTTTACTACATGATATTGTTCCATCTTGAACGGTTTAGACAGCGTATTGCAAGAGAGCGCGCTGGCGGCAAACTTTTTTCCGACTTGATTCACTATTATCGTCACTGCTTATTTCCTTATGTTACTTTACGTAACACAATATAAACTAAAACCTGGCCAGAGAACATAGCTATGAATTAAAAAAAAAACACTTAAATCGGATACGTGGTTCTCGAGTGATAAGCGCACTAACAGACAGACGAACAGAGAGACGTTGAGTTTTATAACATGTATAGATATATCATGTGTATATAATGATGTATACATAATATATAATATAAAATAGTACATAATATTATATAATTTAGTAAATATAAATACGAATTAATGAAAAACATTTCTTCCTGGAAATGCAGTATTCAACGCCGTGCCGTACTGGCGCTCTCTGTTAGTCGTCAAGGAAAACGTATGATTGATTGAATTAATTAATCCTGTTTTGGAAGAGTTCGTTAATTGACGAACCCAGTTAGTAATACAAAAACGTTTTCTCAGCAATAACATTTACAGTATATTTAATAAACACTTGTAAAAGGCTCGGTGTTCAAGTGCATACTCTGAAACTAATTCACTAAAATTTTCTGTTATTTATTTACCTAGAATTTTCTGCTTCAACGCCTTTAAAACGCAGTCAGTATTTAAATGGCACAATAGTTTAGGAAATATCATGCATAGTAAAATTATATCAAATTTTTTTTATAGTGTAGGATAGCTGTAGTAAACAAAACAGAGCAGCATTTACCGCAGTTTGTATTCTCCGATGTGAAAACCTCATCAATTTAGGTAAAAACGTTGGTGAGGGGCGTACGGAGAGAAATATTTGTTTCCTCCCCCTCCCCCACCACAAACAACCTCTGGGCTAACTTTGAATTCGATTAGCTAGGATAACTATTTGGCAAACAAAAAAAAAACATGAAATTTAGTCTATAGGCAAATTTCCGTTAACCGATAAGTTTATAAGTTCAATCTTGCATATATATTAATTTTTTTTTATAATATTCAATACCTTATAAAAATTATTTTTAAATAAATCGCCCGAAAAGTTTTAATCTTCTTTTTTTTTTTCTGTATATTCTGCAAACGTTTTCTAATGCCGCAGACGTTTTATCAGGTGTTAAAATGGAAAAGGAGGAGGGGGGTGGGTTATATTAATCCGCTCTCCCGCTCTCGTTCAACCGATGATGTACAAATGTAGTCCCGTACTGAATTGGTGTAGCTGTATTTGTTAATAATAAATAATTAAATGAATCAATGAAACACTTATTTGCTTGTATTCAAAACTGCAATTCGTGATTATGGGGATAATTTATTTTCTGTGCCCATTTCCCTACAGACAAATTTTTTTATGAAGCAGAGCATTGAACCGGCCCTCGTGAAACTTATTTAATTCCAAATAGTTTTTGTAAACGTATTAATGATTTTTTTTTTTTTAAGTTTTAAATTTAAAAAAAAAATTAAGTGGAAATTATGATAGTTACGTATTTCTATCAACCCTTCGAGTACAATGCAAGATCTAAAACTGTGGTAAGCTACATCATGCTTGAACGAATCTGTGAAGGAAGTGGTACCTACTTAATCGGCTGGTCTGAAGTGCCACTCGCGATTAATGACGCATAAAAATAACAGCGAGTAGAATCCATTTGATTTCGTTAAATTTAAAAAAAAAACAATTGGACCACGTTGTAATTGGAAGGTGTCTTCAGTTAAAAAAAAAAGGGGGGAGGGAGTGATTAGACATCAGCTGAACTCATGACATAATTTCGGGGTAGCATACGGCATACATTACAGCAAATATTTCATAAAAAAAGACGTGACGATATTCGTACGTAGCACAATCGCACTGCAGACGTAGTTAACGTAACAAATCTGGCCGTCGTGGAATAAATCGAACCTTCACTGCTCTCCCGGCGTTAATCTAATTTACGCCGGCGTTTAATATCGCCGGGAGTTCCCCAATTGCCTGCCGAACCCCGGGGCCCTTCGTTGCCTCCGCCCTTCCAGCTTCCCAGGGCTGAATAAACAGAGACAGACAGACTTCTCCGCCCGAGAGATCGATAGAGGGGAGAATTGAAATGCTACATTCACATTTAATAGGCAATTATTCTCTGCTCCTGTTAACTTCCTGCTGGGAGCCCCGTCTCCTTCTCCTTCGGCTCCCTTGTGCCACGAGGTGTCCGCCGTCTTTGTCCGCCGTTTAATATCCCCCCCCCCTTTTCACGGCGAGCGAGAAAGCACCCAGGAATCTCCATCTCCCGCCCGGAGCTCCGCAGCCGTAAACTAAATACGAAATTAATGAAAAACATTTCTCCCGGAAGATGCGACGCCGAGCAGGCTGTCTCTCTTAGTCGCGAAGGAGGAGCGGATGATGGAGAGCTCTGCAAATTGATCTTCGCCAAAGGACCAAACACTCGTCTTCATCATCTCGTCAGTCTGTTAGCACGCCACCCGACGTGTGGGATGACTGGAACTTGGGTCTCGGGGTAGGGTCGGTGGACACATAATCAAAAGTTGTCCATGATTACAAAAACACAGATAAATTCATAATATATTACACACGTCATACTATATCGTATGTTGTTTGACTATACACTTTATACTATATCGTATGTCGATTGACATTTTAGTTAACTGTTTTTATCCATGATTTATNCGATTTATTTTCATTCACATGTACATTCTATTTCATTAGTAGTTGACTAAAATGTATTATTATATTATGCATTTTCCAGTTTATCGTAACTTTCAAATAATTTTCTGTTAATATCGTAGGATTAAGTTCGTAGGATAAGCATATTAATTTTTCATGTATACTGTCGTTTATAATTGTTAAGTGTGAGAAAAGGCCATAAAAAGGCCACAATAATTCATTAATAACACAGCTCTCTCTGACAGTACAGTGCGCGCCACACATCTGCTATCACGGAATGCGGTTACTAACAGCCTTGTTACATTGGCCACTATCTCTTGACTCGGTTGCACAGTAGAGTGTAACCTGAGCACACAACGCTCAATTCATTGATAGAATACATTGACGCCTTCAATAAGTTCATCACTGCGATGGTAAATTAGTTTGAAAAATTTCAAATGATATATGAAATAAGAGTAACTCCCGTGCTCCATGTACGACCAAAAATACCATAATAAAATAATCAAATTCAACAAAGAAATGCACAGAGCCATTGGTACAAACAACAATACAAAGGCCATTAGAAAACAGAGACAAGAAGCACAAAGGTAAACAATTTAAACCAAAGGACCAGGCACAAACAGAGAAACTATATAAATCAATCAATCATGCTGGGTGATCTTACACAACACAAAAGGCGACAACCCAAGGAGTTCGCAACACTGCAATGCGCATTCAGCCGCCAGAGAAACAATCAAAATGACACGAAGGTTAGCACGCAACTAACGGGATTTTAAACGCAACTTCCAAAGCACACAATGAAACTCAATTAAAACCAAATTAACAAGAAAAATACATAAATTGTGAAAGAGTGACAAACAATGATTAAATTAACCGAAATAGTTAAATAAATTTTTATACATGCTTTGATAAACAATTCAATCAAAATATAGAAAACATTAACCATTTCATAAGTTTCGTCATACATAAATACCGGACAAATATAACTCACTAAATAATAAAATAAATTGTTAATTGCTCGAACAGAGAATAAAATAAATATTTACAGCACTAATTAAATACAAAAGGAACGAGGTAATTAATAACATTACTCGCAATCGTTTACACTGGCTAAATTACCAAATTTAGGCTACGATAATATTTAAGAACAGTACAACAACAGTGCCAAGTTGCTATCCAACAAACGTGTGTGACCCTTAGGGTGTTTATCGCTTCATTGACGTCATAATGATGTGGACATTAATGTACAAACATGTTGTCTTTGTGTAACTCTCTCAGACAAACGGTTGTCGAGGAAACAGAAAAACATTTGTAAGAGTTCCTAGCAGGCAAAGCAGGCTTATGTAACGTGAGTTTTCCATCCTATGACTACAGTTTATAAAGTTAACTGAAAATAAAACTACTCTGTATGCAGTGACGTAGCCAAAAATTTCTTAAATGGATTTCTTATGGACACTGACATCAGCGATGCTGAAACACGCTGATTAGAACAAATTATATGAGAAAATTAACTCACAGTGTAATAAAATGCATCGAAACGAGCAGCAATTGCACACTTCTATTGCAATTAAATGGTCATTAACAATTTTATTACTAAGTGTGGATAGAGGCCAAATATTTGTGATTTCAAAAGAAAAAAAATTTTAAAGGACAAGCGAATATACCAACCCTTTTAGATCACTATACATTTTCAACCCAATATCACACAACATCTGGTACTATAATGTATTTTATATATGCCAAGGCAGGCAAAACATTATTTATCACCACTTCGAATTGACGCCAGACTCTTAGCAAAATTTCATTGGCTAAACATAATAAATAACTATTAAACTGCAAATCAATTTCCAGCAACGTTTCTGACCGTGTGAAACGTTCTACTGTTATATCCTATGCTCTGCCCGTATGGTTTTTTTATTCTGAACCCGCCATTATGTCCATGCATCAAGACTGTCAGTCCTGTTATCTGCAGTAAGCTGGGTTTACAACTGGAAAATTATTAATTAAGAATTATGCACTAACCGCTGTTCTCGTACACGTGAATGCGTCTTCTGGATCTACGAGTTACAATGAAACGTGCCGACGAAAACTTGCGACAAGCATGTGCTGTTAATTTTTGTTCCTAAACAAACTTCGTATAAGGCAACCATATACACACACATTACTCTTTAAAGCAGACACCTTCTGGCAAAAAAAAAAAAAAAAAAAAATTATCACAGTGAACTTAATTCACAAATATAATCAAAAGCATGCACGTACCCACGCCTTTTTAATATTTTTGATGCTTACAGTACTGCAAATAACAGTTTCTCGCGAATAACAGTGACCACTCTGCTCTGAATGGTCACCGCCTGCCTGGCGCTTGAACTGTGTTTCAGAGTGTTTGAAATACTCGTTTTTCCGACGAAACTATCAAACGTGCATACAATGTGCCTATATACGAAAGGAGCTCACGCTTCATACAAGGGCTGTTGAGTACTTTCAAAATGTCACGCACGTTAGAAACACTATTTTTGAGTACTCCAAAACAGCTAAAAAGGGCTTATTCAAAGCGCTGTAACTCAAAATATAAGCATTAGACAAAACTACTGCATTAAACGTTCCTACAGACTTCCCACTAATAAAATAATAGGGTCACCGCTGAAAGTCCCATAGGTACACGCAGTGCGACTAGAACGCTGCACGCCAGTTCAGAACCGCTCTTAGCGACGATGACGCACTTGATGCGCCTGGCAGTGTCGCCCTTATCGTTCCCGACTTTCTCGGCCTCAAACACGGATAAAAGCTCCAAGTAGACGGGGGCGTTAACATATAAAATATAGCTATTTCTTTTAACGCCTAAGGAAATCCCAAAACAGCACACGACCTGCGAAGTCCCATTGGGAAACAAAACATAACACATTTTTAATTCTTCCGCACACTACTTAAACCCATAAGTTAACGCTTAATTTTTCTGTTGACGACCCAGCTTTAGGGGTTGGCATGACTCTTTCCNGCATTAAACGTTCCTACAGACTTCCCACTAATAAAATAATAGGGTCACCGCTGAAAGTCCCATAGGTACACGCAGGGCGACTAGAACGCTGCACGCCAGTTCAGAACCGCTCTTAGCGACGATGGCGCACTTGATGCGCCTGGCAGTGTCGCCCTTATCGTTCCCGACTTTCTCGACCTCAAACACGGATAAAAGCTCCAAGTAGACGGGGGCGTTAACATATAAAATATAGCTATTTCTTTTAACGCCTAAGGAAATCTCAAAACAGCACACGACCTGCGAAGTCCCATTGGGAAACAAAACATAACACATTTTTAATTCTTCCGCGCACTACTTAAACCCATAAGTTAACGCTTAATTTTTCTGTTGACGACCCAGCTTTAGGGGTTGGCATGACTCTTTCCCTGCTACGCAGAGTTGGCAGCCCTGNCACTACTTAAACCCATAAGTTAACGCTTAATTTTTCTGTTGACGACCCAGCTTTAGGGGTTGGCATGACTCTTTCCCTGCTACGCAGAGTTGGCAGCCCTGTCCGCGGCCATGCCGTCACGCCCGCGGGGTTGGCAGGCGTGCAGTGCCGCGGGGCATCCCCTGCGGGGAAAGGTGGCAGGCCTCCATGAAAGTTTGATGCGGCCAATCAGCGGCGAGATTGATGGCGCAGTAAACTGCCGCCCACCGCGCGGACGAGATTGGGTGCTGCAGGCGAGAGGAGGGATCACCGCTCACGGCAGCCGCTGGATTAAACCCAAAGTTACTTCTAGTACAGCTTGGGAAGATCAACGTTAAAAGCATAGCAAAGGGAAAATTATGGCCTCTGGGTAAGCGCTA
Organism: Clitarchus hookeri; assembly: GCA_002778355.1. NCBI lineage: Eukaryota > Metazoa > Arthropoda > Insecta > Phasmatodea > Phasmatidae > Clitarchus > Clitarchus hookeri. Next base: position 34,530 of record NQII01001832.1, read on the forward strand.
GTGTCGCATGTGTACCAGATTTTCTCTATTTTCTACGTTAACCTTTCCAGACCCACTTTAATTTACGACTTCAGGTGTTGCAAGCAAATAAATTTATGATGCGTGCTGTGCTTAGGTCAACACAACACTCGTTTCGTTGCCACTCAGCCAATGAGCTATAGACTTCATGTTCGGTTACAGTTATATGAACCAATTATGACCTAGACCAGTAAGACTGTTTGCGAATCATTTACCCGCAAATAAGATCATCGGTCAATGATCTTCGCAGTATACAGTACACGTCAAAAATTACCTACGCGAGCGTAATGAACACAATTGTGTGCTATGGGTCTGAATGGGTTAAAATACAGGATAATTGTAATAACTACAAATAAAATATAAAATAACTTCATACCTTAGTAAAAATCTCTCTCTTTTATAACTTAAGTAGCTGAAAATTTTAACTAAAAGTTACCTTTTGGAACACTGCGAACGTAGCGGCAGAAAATTTTCCCTGTGCCAAGAAATCGCATTTTGTTCCGAACCTGTAGTTGAAATAACCCTACTTAAACTCAAGGAAACCTCTGCTCGTGGTCTCGCCCACCATCCTGAAATTTCCATTTAAATAATTTTTAATTAAATAACTGAATATTTCGTATTATATCCCATTTACATTTCACAAATGCCCTCCAATGTAGTAGCCAAATGTTATCCACATATTATCTGGCAACTATGNTATATCCCATTTACATTTCACAAATGCCCTCCAATGTAGTAGCCAAATGTTATCCACATATTATCTGGCAACTATAAAATGGCGAATATAGATTAATAATTTTAGAATGATGCTGCACTAATTATATCATAACTACTGAACAAAAGTTCAGAATTTCGGTTTGTTCTACAGCGTAAAGTACATTGCCAGAGAGCTATAGTTGTGGTTTCGAAATAACTGTCACTAAACAACCGAAATAAGCTAGAAACAGTAATTCAATATNTATATCCCATTTACATTTCACAAATGCCCTCCAATGTAGTAGCCAAATGTTATCCACATATTATCTGGCAACTATGAAATGGCGAATATAGATTAATAATTTTAGAATGATGCTGCACTAATTATATCATAACTACTGAACAAAAGTTCAGAATTTCGGTTTGTTCTACAGCGTAAAGTACATTCCCAGAGAGCTATAGTTGTGGTTTCGAAATAACTGTCACTAAACAACCGAAATAAGCTAGAAACAGTAATTCAATATNCCAGAGAGCTATAGTTGTGGTTTCGAAATAACTGTCACTAAACAACCGAAATAAGCTAGAAACAGTAATTCAATATGGCGTGTGAGGCTACGCCGTAACGCCAATGCGGCAGCAAGATACCCAAGTATGCATAAACCAAACTAGTAATTATAAATAGTATGTTCTCGCGAAGCTGGCTGCTGGCTGGGGAGACACGGCGACCATCTTCGATGACGTCACGCAAAAATCTCCTGCTCTGTCATTTCTCGCCAATGTCGGACTTCTTGGATTTCCCTTTTTCCCCTTGGAATTACCTTTTTTCCCGCCTGCTCTATCATTCAACATCGTCTCCTCATGCTCCTGCATTCCGATTAGTTTTCTCACGCTCTGTCATTCCGATGTTATTTTTTTTCAGACTCTGGCATTCCTTCCTGCCTCTCTCTCGTCCGTTATATTCCTTCGGGGGTTTTCTCATATTCCTTCTGGTCTCCTTTATTTTCTCTCTTGTCGTCCTTTCCTCTCTTTCTCTCTCTCTCTCTTGCTTCTCGCATCCTCCATCTTGGATGTTCCCTCATCACCATCGTCTGATGTAGGTGGCCATATTTTATTCCCCGGTCCGCCACCAGAGTGTGCTAAGCCATCTTTGATTCCAACACCCACCACCAGTGTGTTCGAAGTTATACAGTTCGCAGCTAGGAGCGCTGGTATTGGTTCACTCGTCGCCTGCAGGGTCGCGCTAGCATCGGGGAGGCGAGTTAAAACGGTGGCCACCAGGAGCGCTGGGAATTTGTTTTAGTCGGTAGGTGTTTCGGAACTCAAAAAATGCCTGGGGGTCGTGCGGGATGGTTCCGACACTCCTTGGATCGCCAGTCGGACGTCTTGACCCCAAGACAACTGCGATATCTAGGAGAAGAGGATGTTTAACGACGAATACGTATCCCGGCATGTAGACAGTCCCCGACTTTATATATATATATTTATTATATATATGTATATATATATCGCCATTGCATTGTTCAAGTACCGTACAATCGCCATTGCATGGTTAAAGTAACGTACAATCGCCATTGCATGGTTATAGTAAAAACACGCACCGGCCTATGCACTCTAGATAATTAAACACACCATCGTCATTGCATAAAATACTGCAGGCACCGCGCGCGCGCAAGTACATGTATCTTATATGTGTAAACGATATATATATATATTAATTGCGTGAAAAAATACCGACATCATAACATTCAGAAAAAAGTGATTGTATGTACATTTGTGCAGGTCACACCTCTAGATAAAAGTTATATGCATTCATACAGAGCCAATTGCGCAGCAACGAACACGTGTCTCGACCACGCGCGCACGTCTGTCTCTCCATCTTGTACGGGCATTCGAGAGCGCATGCGCACCCCACCGCTGCTGTTGTACCTCCAATATGTCTGCGATCCCCGGGCGGAAAACTTTTCGTTCTCGCAGAGGCAATTTCACAGCGAGATACATGCATGAGCGCACGCACTTCTGTAAGTTTAACAGCTAGCGGTGGGATTAAATCATACACATAAAATCGAGTGCACCACAGACAGGCGCGCATACGTATCGACAAAAAAAAACTCACACAGCCGATGGTCCCCCACTCCCGTCACTAAGGTAAAAGTGTTCCCACGAGAGCAATAGTTATAGCCAAAAACCCAGCTGCGCTCCCTCCCCCGCCAGCCGAGATCACAGAATGACAGGGGACGCCCGGCCATTAATACCGATTAACGCCAACTTGTCGCACCAATGCAGTATAGCGCGCGGACAGACGACGGATCGCACAAGACAATTCTAGACACGCAGCCGCAAAAGCACCAGCCTTCGCCCTCCGACGCATATATCCACCACTCGGCGACACAAAGCACAACCTGTCCAATACGAAATCTTACAGGATACCCTGCTCCTCCAGTATGGTGGACTATGCTCCCACGTTACTGGCTGCTGTGACGGAATACCTGGCTGCTGAAGTGCTGGAGCTGGCGGGGAATGCGGCCCGCGATAACAAAAAGACAAGGATCGTCCCACGACACCTCCAGCTGGCCATCCGCAACGACGAGGAGCTGAACAAGCTGCTGTCTGGCGTGCGTGACGATCGCCCAGGGCGGTGTCCTGCCCAACATCCAGGCCGTGCTGTTGCCCAAGGCCTAAGGCTGCTGCCTGCCTGGTCAGCGACAATAACTAATAAAAAAATTACAGACGCATCTGCAGCTGCTACATCGCCCGCCACCGCCGTCCCCCAACACACACATATATATCAAACACGCACCAAAGTGTCATCCTTTCAAGTCGGAAAATTCTTAGGACAGGGACAAGCTGTACCCACTGGAGCAGATATATATTTATCCTCCCCTGCTTCGAGATGTGGGAAGGGTTTCTTCTTCGCCAGAAGGCACATATGTGTATTCACGAGCCACGCCGTACACGCACCTGTCTGATATCAAGGGCAGGAAATGTGAAGTACAAATCCACTAGAGCAGAAATACGTTAATCCTCCCTCTGCATCGCCAGTCTACGCACATACATCCCAGGCTGTACCTGTGTACCTGCCTGACTTCAAGTACAGGCAATGACAAATACAAAAACATACAGAATAATTATAAATGATCTTTATTCAAATCCTTTCTTCAAAAAACAGTAGGGTACATAAAAATACCATAAGAATACCATAAAAATACCATTTATATATAATATATATATTCTCTCTATCTCTTTTTCTCTCTTTTTCTCTCTTTCTCTCTCTCTTGCAATGCCAACATTCATTTACCCATCGGTAAGTGCAGAGCATTGTATCCAGCTGTTGTGCCGATAATCGAAACCCAACTATTTCACAAAAAGGTGATTTCCCGACCATCGAATGACTTTCTCAACCAAATAAATGTCGGGAATCTTGTCAGCTGTACCTCCTGATCATAAAAAGTCTATCTAAGTTAATTTTCACCCATATCCTCAAGATGATAGGTCCTTGTTTCGTTATGACGAATCTTGACAAACCTGTATATTTCCATGCTCCAGTTTGGAGTGTATGATTTAGCAAACAACCCCTTTACTCGCAATATCCTTACGTATGTCTCCAACCTTCACCTAAGGTTTGCATGCCTCCAATTTTTTCTCAGCCTTGTACATGGTTTCCAGCAAATAATTATCTGCAACATCCACTGGCCTCATTCGGATAGTGTTGTGTATGCATCCATTGTAGGATGACACCAATAAGGGCAAAAAGTCTAGCAAGTTGTAACTTGGTGCTGTAACGATTACTCTTATTCACAGCCATTGACGAATGAAAGGCAGGATTGTAGAATTATCTGCCAAGATTCGTTTGCAAATTTTTAGGTGATCCTTTATCTTGCAAAACAGTCTTCAGTGCAATGCTAACGTCGAGGCCACATTTCCAGCGAACTGTAATCGCCTATGCATACTTGCTGAAACAATATATGACAGTTAACATGTATCTGAAGTTCTTATTAATAGTTGCATACAGGATCATTTCGACTAGGTAAGCCTGGTATAGATCTTTCATTCTCATTGGACCACATATAAAAAGTGTGGGGATGCAGCCGAATACTTTGACAGCTATGGTAACTTAATAGCACCACCAGAACTGAAAACATATTTGAGAGTCGTGAGATTACATTACAACTATGGAGCAACTGCGAGAATGAAACTGTGGTCACTTATGTCTGTGCTTCATTTCAAGGTAAATATACAAACCAAAAGCTACACTCAATTGGGTTGCACTACTTGTAAGCATCAGTCATGTCTGTAACCCTGATCGTGCCGGACAATGGCTCGGAATTGCGCTCCGTGTACTTCCCTCAGCTGAACCTGGCGAGGGCGTGGTCCGATGCGCTCATAGATTTTCAAACCTCCTCCACACAGATAAACGCAAATAGTAAGTTTCGTTACATCATGGAGGACATTAAGAGAGGCGAGGTGCATGCACCCACAGGTTCGTGTGAGATTTAAGATATAAGCGAGTACCTTAAGCATGAACTGGAGCTGGAAGTGATGTTGGTGCTACGAGGTAATGCTAATATGCTGCACAACGATATTTAATGTACTGGCCAGATAGACTTCACGAAAAGCGACACACTGTCTCCAATGCTCGGATTCGCGAATGAGAAGTATGAAGCGAAGAAAACTCATAAATCGACCCTGCCAGTAAACGTATTTCACATCAACATTATAAGAATAAATTGTAATATGATTACTGGATGATACCTCAATAGTAAACCTAGCCAAACACTACCTGAATTTTCCATGTTGATACACCTCCAGGCTTTAAGCTGGTAGATGTACTAAAGATGCCGAGTTATGTTCTCTAGAGCAGACAAGGATAACCGTTTGATTAATTTCCGAGGAGAGGAAATAACAGTACACCTACATTTATGTAAAGATGGGTCTGAAATTTAAGCGAGCGAGTTCTAAGGTAATAAAAGCAGCTTACTATACCAAACCGGAAGTCAGTACGAGGCGAGCACCTAGCGAGCTAACATCAGAAAATGTGCATTTAGTTAGAAGATTGGGACTGACGGTCAACATATATGGACATGGAAATATTAAACATAGCCGAGCCAGCAGGTTTCGATGACGCGTTCACCAAAGCTGAAATCCACACATACAAACCCTATCTACCAGATCCGTACGTACTCTCGTCCGAGGTTAGAATTACAGTAAAACGTATTTGAGGTTCCGCGGGACGATTACAAAGGCTGATGGTGCTCTACCTGTGACAACGAAAAACATCAGAAACTGAATATTACACATGATAAGTAGAATCGTGTATGAGGTGAATGGATGTGAATGAATGGGACGAGAGATTCTGGAATTACAGCTACCATAAAGAATTATCTCTCATTGATGCACAACTAACTGCCGGTGGCTAAAATAGCAGGCTGGGGGATCGATGAGGGCTTTAAGGTTCCCATCTACAGTCGTGGAAAATTAGAAGTATGTATTCAGCTAGCCATGCTGCTAGGGTTCGTTGAAGACTACAGGCACATAATTATTAATTCCAAGCAGGAGCTAGTTATTCTCATGGCCACACACAAACTAATGTGATCCTGGATACTGCTGCCGCACTGGAAGCCACGTCACTGACGATGTGATCCATCGAATGGTTGCTTCCACATGTCCAGGTGAAAATGTTGGAAGGTGTGAAATTTTTTAAATATGCATAGAAAGGTAGAAACATTGATATCGTGTTCCGAACATGGAGTTTATAAATGTACCCGAGTGTACCGCACTCCACGAGTGTAAATTGGAATATCAAAACAAGTTTCACAAGCGAGAAACCACGTTACATAATATTGGGCAAACAAAATGTCGTCACTGCAGACCATGCGAACGTAAAGAATGTTAAAGTATTCCTGAACTCTGAAAAATCCGCCAACACAAGGGTGATTGGCAAATTCAAGGATGAGTGCGGAGGTAATGATATGATGGAGGTTGTCGGGCTGAGGGCGAAGCTATATGCCTATACATTCAAGGATAAGGTAGTGAAGCGAACCAAAGGTATACAGAAGAGTGTCGTGCAAAATACCATCACCTTAGACGATTATGAAAGCATACATTATTGAACCAGCAAGTGATGAGAGTACAGGTCAACAGCATTAGGTCGCGCCATCATGAAGTGTATACACAATGTACCAACAAACTGTCTCTTTCGTTGATGGACGGCAAATGTCAAATATGTGATGATGGGATACATAAAATCCCTTATGGTTATCATGGTTGATGTTCTGTACACGCACCTCTGGGACCGGCATGTATCATCCCCGGGAGAGCCACAGGGGTCGGAATGTATAGTAGAAGGCAGTTCCTCGCCCCGGGATTGTCGAAGCTGAAGCACATCCATTCACCTCTCCCACAATGAATTATATCTGTGTGTGATGATTTATTCAATTTATGTGTTTTTTTTCCAGCAGCATACTATAGCTCATGCACGAGCCACATTCATCAAGCCAGGCATGCTGTTTTTGATGATGATGGATGGTGGCACGTTGTAGCTCATGCAAGAGGTATCCTTACCTTGTCAGGTGTGTCACCGATATGTACTTCTGTGTGTGTACTGTTTCTGCAATCACTCGTGTGCGTACTCGTGCACTGTTCCAGTTATGTGCTTTTTTTTCAGCAGCATTCTGTACCACGTGCAAGAGCTATACTCATCTTTCCAGGAGTGTTGCTTTTGATGGATGGAGGCACTGTTGAATGGCACGCTATAACATGTGCAATAGATATACTTATCTTGCAAAGTGTGTTACCAATATGTCGTAATGTGTGTACTATTTTACATTCCACAATCACTAATATATATATAAATGTGATAATGTGTTTGGATGTATGTTTATCTTTCTTTCACGTCACAACGGAGCAACGGATCGACGTGATTTTTTTGCACAGAAATAGATTGAGGGCCGGGAAGTGACATATGCTATTTTTTATCCCGAAAAAATCTCATTCCCTAGNGTTTGGATGTATGTTTATCTTTCTTTCACGTCACAACGGAGCAACGGATCGACGTGATTTTTTGCACAGAAATAGATTGAGGGCCGGGAAGTGACATATGCTATTTTTTATCCCGAAAAAATCTCATTCCCTAGGAAATGTTTTTTTTAGTAAAATTAGCGCTCGGGGTACGATGCTGCGTCAATGCTCGATATATCGATATTTATCGATATATATAGATAAATCTATAATTATAGACATGGAAAATAACTTATCAATTTATATGTAACTTAAAAATATCGGTATATCGATATTTCTATTTTATTTTTCGGTTACCTGTAGATAAAAGTACTCAAACGGAATAACAATGCAACGTCGCAACCGAGCGACAGATCAACGTAATTTCTTGCACAAAAATAGTTGGAGGGCTGAAAAGTGTTATTGGCTACTTTTTACCGCGAGAAAATATCTCAAAAAATTTACAAACGATAATAGTTTTCCCACACAGCATACCTTTCTCGCCTATACTTTAACATATATCAAATGTTTTGTGATAAAGTAATTTTTCACGAGTCGGTTGACCGTACGCGGACGTGGAGAGCCATGGCGGCGGCGGGTTGGTGATGGGATAAGGGTGGGGGGGGGACTTTATTTAAATAAATACCTAAACAATAATTCTGTAGTCCACGCGAGCGGAGCCGTGGGCACAGCCAGTCACTAATACTCGTACTTGTGCACGGGTTTTGAGTCTCCGACCTGGGGTGTATAGTCATTTCCTGGGGAACTCTGCGCTTATCCTAGCGAGAGTATTGAATGTGAAATGGTATTCGTATCACATTAGTAATGTAGTAGTAACTAGTGATCGCTTCGTACTTGCATTTACTCTTTTTTTTACAGCGCTGCCCTCCCCATTTCTCTTCATATGCCTCTACTGCAATCTTCTTCTGTTGCTGGCATCTGTCTGTGCGTCCCTTTGTCTGCTTTGAAATTTTTTTTAGGTGGGTCGTTTTTTTCCCGTTCGCAGCTTCGTAAGCCGCCAGTGCACTGTGCTTGCGAGCCACTGGTGTTTTTTACACACCTACACATACACGTTTGCATATAAGAGAAAATTCCAGTGGTGTTTTTGCTGGCGTAATGTACCGCCCCGGTCCCAAGCCCTGGGAGCCGTCCGCACGGTTATGCCATGCGGACGGTAAAGTTTGATGGCGATGCTGCGAACTTCATCATCATTCTTGCGAGAGCGGTGAGAGAGCGACCACGCTGCTGCTGCTGCTGACAATATCGTGTAGGTGTAATTAGTGTTTTTGTCCTACGGCTTGTTGTTACAGAACAATAGGAAATNGCTGCTGCTGACAATATCGTGTAGGTGTAATTAGTGTTTTTGTCCTACGGCTTGTTGTTACAGAACAATAGGAAATAAATGTTCCCCGCACGCAAGCGCGCGAGTGGCGGCTACCCCACACCACGAGCGCAGACAAGTTGAAGGTACAGCGGCAGCGGTGCGTGCGCGCTCTCGAATACCCAGACAAGTTGGAGAGACAGATGTGCGCGCGTGATCGAGACACATGTACATTGCTGCGCAATTGCCACTGTATGTACGCATTTATATTTTTTATTTAGAGATGCTGCATGCCCAAAGTTTTTTACGTATATATATATCGTATATAATTACTTTTTTTAAATGTTAGAATGATGGTAGTTTTTTTTGCTCCATTAATTTATATATATATTTTTACACATAAAATAAGTGTTTATGTGCGCGCACGCGGTGCCTGGAGTCTCTTATGTGATGATGATGAGTTTATTGTCTGGGAAGTGCATAGGCCGATGCGAGTGTTTACTGTATTTCTTCTCATAACAATGCAATGGCTCCACAGCCAGCAGCCAGGTGCGCGCATAAACCTACATAGTGCGTAGGCCGATATGTAAATTTAATTTATTTCATTTCCTAACACTTCCCATGCAATGGTGGTCGTGTGGTCTAAGTGCCCGGACTGGCGAAAGAAGGGTGGTCGGGTATAAACTGGATGCCTCCTGCATTTTTTGAGTTCACAAAACAACTAAAAAAATTCCCAGCGCTCCTGGCGGCCACTGTTTGAACTCACCTCCCCGCTGCTAGTGCGCCCCTGCAGGCGACGAATGAACCAACACTCATACACAAAATGGCCGCGCAGATACCAGCGCTCCTAGCTGCGAAGTGTAGAACTTCAAACATTCTGGTGGCGGGCATGGGAATCAAAGATCGCCGCCTACAGCACTCGACTGGTGACAAGCGCGGGAATCAAAGATGGCTTAGCACATTCTGGTGGCGACCACCTACACTTATCTCGCCGCTCGTTCTTCTATCGCCCAGAAATCAGCCACTCATCCATTCAACAAAAACTGCCGCTCGGAGGCCTGCCACGCTTTTATGTCGTTCGCCCTGACCATCTGGAAGGTTCAACGNCTGCCGCTCGGAGGCCTGCCACGCTTTTATGTCGTTCGCCCTGACCATCTGGAAGGTTCAACGCACCCCGAGTCACGCTGAGAGAAAGAGGTCAGTAATCCAGAGTATTCTTAAGATAAACGCAGAAATTCTATCCGTCGAAGGTCAGGAACGGTGAGCCGCCAAAGGGTTATCGCAGCAGAATGCTTTCATAACTGCAAAATTCTGGTAGGATTATCGCTCGCTTGTCATTCAAAACATTCCATTGACTTGCGGCCGCCCTGCTTATCACTACTCTGTCCTCCTCTTCCGCCCGCTTTTCCGCCAGACTAGCGACACGTAACAGTATAGTGTGCAACAGAGGAGAGAGAAACAAAAAGCCTCGCGAAATGGCAAACAGCCAAGGGATGAACAGCCGTGGTCCGAGTNGTGCAACAGAGGAGAGAGAAACAAAAAGCCTCGCGAAATGGCAAACAGCCAAGGGATGAACAGCCGTGGTCCGAGTATATAACATACTTCTACCAAATGGGTATGCGAAATTCACGTACCCCTACTGATTGACCGTACGCAGCCGGGGCTCAGTCCGAGGGGCGATTTTTCCCCTTGAACTCCCTTCAAGCTGCCAACCATGGGAGCCGGTGTTTACACAGAATGTGGAAACCAACCCCGCACCCCTTCCCCAAACCCCGCAGACCGCCGAAACCCCTAACTGCGCCGCCAAGCTGGACCACCGCTGCTCCCAACCTCAAGGGGCGAGGGAGTTCCCTCTTCGAACCCTCGCCTTCGCCAACCCCCTTCCGCTCATCCGGGTCAGAGCTATCGGATTCCGATAATTACGGCGAAGGGCCGAACACTCGCAGACCTCTACCTCGCACGCGCACCTAGGCCCGGCGACCGCGGGCAAGAGTGGCACAAAGCCGCTACTCTGTGCTCTTAAGATCTTCAAGAGCCGAAGATAAAATGTATCCTCTATTTTAAGCATATTTTACGGATTGGTCACATGACATATATGATAAATTAAATAAATTGCTAAATAATTTAAAAAATTACAGGCATCATCTTTTTTTTAGCGTAAACATGATACTTATAACATAAAATAAATATTTATACGAATTTCAAAGATATTTTTAACACAGCGTTTGATTTCAGCTAACGTGCTTCTCGAAGTCACAGGAGTGGCATGTTGCAATTTATGTGAAAATTAGCTGTAGGTTAACAATATACGTGCCTAAACAATCGTTTTAAAATGTATAAAATTTTATTATGTAAATTTTTAAAATAATAAAATTTAAATAAAAACCTCCTTACTTATTTTTAACCAAATTTTATTATATTTCTGTTCCAATTTTTTAAAATATATATGTATAAATTTTGATATAATGGAGTTGTAAATAATATTATTTTGTTAATTTTAAAGCAATTATTTTTCAACATTAATTAATTTTGTGGTATATAATCACAACTTTTTTTGTTTGCAAAATGTTGGCAATTATTAAATCGAAAATCAGAGATTTTATCAAGTATTGCTGTATGTAATACTTACCAATTTAATTTATCTCGCCAGTAGATCTAACCACATCAAAATATAATGAAAAGTTCAAATTGCGTTAATTTTATATTTCGGGGGTTTGCAAACTACTAGGCCTTTTCCATGGGCCATAGTTCGACGTCAAGACACGGTACTTTTCCTCAATCGTTGACTGCTTTACTGGGTGCAAATCGGTCATTGTTTCTGATAAAACGTTTGCATTTGGGGCGTGGATTTATCTAACAGTTGGTTTCAAAACTTCTTAATTAACGGCGGATGAGTTACTGCAATACTGCATACATACTCGATTTATGTAGGAAGTAATCGGGGGGTGGACAGTACTTCTCAAAACAAAACAAAAATTCCACAGGAACAAATGTCCTAAGTTCGATGGCTCCCCAGTTGCAGGTCCATGTCACCGTGTTAGTTGCTGGTAGTGCATACACCCCTGTTTGTGTTCAGAGTGTGGTTTATGCACGATTGGACACCGCCGCATATCAGTAGAGTGATCAGAGCCTATCTGAATGAGAAGTTCCCGCTCAGGCAGAGGGGTCGTGCAGGATCAACTACCTGGCCTGCACGTTCCCTTGATCTGAATCCAGTGGACTATTACCTGTGGGGACATCTCAAGACCACTGTTCACGCAACACTTGTTACGGACATTGCAAGGCTTCTCCCCAACACGTGAAACAAGGCTGTCAGCAGATCCGTAGCCCACCTGGGTGTTCGAAAGTGTCTTGACAAGTCAGTGATGCGACGTGTGCAAGCGACCATTCAGATGCAAGGTGAACATTCCGAGCACCTCTTGTAAGAGTGAATCTCTGCTGGTACACAGGCAGGGGTGTGGTGACATGAACAGTGGTGTATCAAGAACGCCTATTAACAATTTCAGCAGAAAGTTAAGAGGACTTGCCTCGGGAACCATCGTACCTAGGACGCGTGTCCATATTGTTACGAGTTGTGATCAGACCTTAGATGAGCGACCTGCCTGATCACAACTTCACTTATTTATCCAGGACATACGCCGTGATCGCTGAAATTAGTTATGAAATCGCAAACCACAGAAACCACCTCCACCAGCCAGTAAACGGGGACATCACAGCCGATATAGGGCAGTGTAACCCGTGGGCGGTGTCTTTTGTCGTCGGGCCATTGGAACGAGAAGACCACTGAAGGTGGGTGTGTCCGGTCGTCGACTGCCGCCATCTTAATCAGCCTCCGGAGTCATGAGCAAGGTGGGGACTCTCCAATTAGACTTTACTCAGAATATGACTGGTTAAATATTTACAATTTTATATAATTTAATATTTTAGTTTATTTGTNATTAACAATTTCAGCAGAAAGTTAAGAGGACTTGCCTCGGGAACCATCGTACCTAGGACGCGTGTCCATATTGTTACGAGTTGTGATCAGACCTTAGATGAGCGACCTGCCTGATAACAACTTCACTTATTTATCCAGGACAAGGCGTGATTGCTGAAATGAGTTATGAAATCGCAAACCACAGAAACCACCTCCACCAGCCAGTAAACGGGGACATCACAGCCGATATAGGGCAGTGTAACCCGTGGGCGGTGTCTTTTGTCGTCGGGCCATTGGAACGAGAAGACCACTGAAGGTGGGTGTGTCCAGTCGTCGACTGCCGCCATCTTAATCAGCCTCCGGAGTCATGAGCAAGGTGGGGACTCTCAAATTAGACTTTACTCAGAATATGACTGGTTAAATATTTACAATTTTATATAATTTAATATTTTAGTTTATTTGTATAGCTCCCCCGTTTATGTTCAACCATATTTATATTGAAATAATATTGTACAACCTTAATGTTAAATAAACCCCTTTTATGTAGTGTTCATTACATAACTCTTATCAATAACTTGTTACGCCCCTATAGCCCCGTTAAGGTATGATGATGAACCAAAAATCATACCATAACAATATGGACTTTCTAATTTGTTTTCATGTGTACTGTCCACACGCCGGTTACTCCCAAAATAAATTGACACAGCCTGTAATTTTTTAAGTAGACAGTAACAAGTTAAGTGTTATATTTATGTGTATGTAATTTTTTATGTTTACATTGATATTTTTCATAATGCACATCACTCTGTTTCTCCTGCAGAGAATATCATTATTTCAAAAAAGAAACGTCGGCTATGTTCGTAATGTTCCCATAGTGTAAACTACACTACACGAAAAGTGTGGTAAACTCAGATAACTTTCTTATATCAGTGCTGAAGTTTAATTTATGGCACCCTGGAACCACTTGCAGAACTGTCTCTATTGCCAGTTCTCTATTAGTATTTCTCAGCAAACAGAAAAACAAATCCCGAATGTAGCCGAAATTTTTTTGGAATGGCACAGGAATTTTCCTGAACCCGCAAGTATACATACGTGTATGCGTGTGTATGACTGTGTACGTGTGTAAATGCATATTCGTGTGTGCGCGCGCGCGATAAAGATAGAAATAGACTGCGAGAGATATGTTGTAAATGTATGTTTAACTAAAAAACGGCATTTGCGGAAAGAGGCTCTAACTAACGAAAATTCGACATGTATGGAGAAAAGTGAGGCTGCACGATATGGCAATATATCAGATACCAGTCATTATGCAATTTTTTTTTTTTAATATTGCACTTGGGATATGGTACAAAAATGGATATATGTGTAAGTCTACGGCATTTGGGAAATTTTGGCGATATATAATATTCAAGATTTTTTATTTTTTTGTTTCTGTTATCAATATTTTCGACATTGGTATTTTCAGCGTGTGTTTTGATAGGTCAATACTGGAACGCCTTCCGCCATATTAGAAACGTGAGCACCGATTGCAAACAAAGAGTATGAATTTCGTGCTTCAATATGAGAACAGTATTCATATTAAATACCGGTCGTTTATTTTAAAGCTTATTTTATTTACATGTATCATTTCGGTAGGCTGCTAACAAAATTTGATCGCTCCGGATATTACAGAATAATGCCGGCCACCAAAAATAGTGACCGAATTTCAGATAAGCTCGACCCGTCTCGTCTCCGGATGCCTGCCTCCTGGGTAGCGTTCCAAAACATTACTCTGTGGGCAAACTTTACTATATGGCTGTTCCAAAACACTTTGAGAAAATGTTTTACTCGCTACTGACGGCGTCGGAGTAATTACTCTGAGCATCCTGCCAGAGTACATATTTTACGGTTACCGTTTCAGCGAGTAACGAAGGGTTAACTGAAAATGGCAGGCAGTTTAATATAACTATATGGTCTAAAAGAAAATGTAGACGTTCTTGTTACAGAAACGCGCGGGGAAACTTTAAAGTGTGAGTGTTAAAATTCGTATTTTTTATTTAAAGGCTTACTTGTATAACTGCGGTTTTTTTACATGATGTTTATGATTCAATTATGGCAAGTGAGGCTATTGAAGGATGTAATAATTTGTTTGATCAGTAAGTATTTGTAAACACTGCATGATATTTACATCAAACACGTTCCAACATGGGGGCCGCGGTGGTGCAGTGGTTAGACTACTCGCCTCCCACGTAAGAGAACCGGGTTCGGTTCCCCGGCGGGGTCGCCCCCAGATTTTCGCATGTGGGAATCGTGGCGGACGATGCCTCTGGTCGGCGGGTCTTCACGGGGACCTCCCGTTTCCCCTGCCCTTGCATTCCGGCTTTCAAGACCTCGACGTCAAGAGCCACCCGGATCTCATCTTCACTCGCTCGTTCCAAAACCACGTTTACCTTGCTCCCCTAAACTGTTACTCTGCGTTGCTTTACTCTCGGAGTGGAGTTTTGGAACGCCGCCCTGTTCGACCGGCTCACTTGGCGCCTTGTTGCACTCGGTCTTGCTATTTCCAAGTCGCTCCTAGGGCTCGCGAAGGCGGCTCCACTAATTGTTACGAATACTCTCATCATCGCCTACACGATTCGTTAACCGTTCTTTACGCCACGCGTCGGAACCCTGCCGGCAAGAGAATATAAAAAAGAATGGTGGGATACTTTCGATCGGTTTTTCTCCTCAGAGCATTCGCGAGATTTTTTTTCTGTTTGCAGAAAGAAGAATAGCCGGGGATCAGCTACGGACACTTCCGCAAGAACGAAGATCTGTATCGCTTAATGCTCCGATCGCTTTCTTGTCGACTCTCCCTCGCATCAGCACATTTGACGACTGATTTCTCCCGGGTTCGAACCCTGGGTGAATTACAAATATACGTGTAGCCTTTCTAGAAGCAAGTTAAGCTTAATTCTCAAGTTTGTAATAACTGTAGCTTAAAAATTTTATTTTTTGCTGACACATTAATTATATTTACAAATTTATGACATATGACAGTAAATATGTTGTGTCTGAATAAAGTTATGTTGAACAGATGGACTGAAATTCGACATAAGTTAATACATTTTTAAAACTTTGTATATTATGAACGACGTAACAGATACGTGATCTAATAAATGTTTGGGGGCATGCGTAGAATACAAAAATCGATGTCTTCTTTAGTTCATGCGATAAAAAAAATTCGATNTAATAAATGTTTGGGGGCATGCGTAGAATACAAAAATCGATGTCTTCTTTAGTTCATGCGATAAAAAAAATTCGATCTAGCCCATGCGCGTGGAAAGTGATTTCGACGATACCGTTCCCATTCTTACTCGTTCCTATCCCTGATCTGCTTCACTAAGTTGACCATATGTGAGGCAGCCAATTCCAAAACGTCTCATCCATTTTTTTTTCAAAGTGCATTATTTGGTCTACTGGATTCTTGGCGTCCTTTTGCCGATAAATAAACATAATTTGGCTACCGAAACGTCCTTTTTCCCTGTTAGAATTAAGAATAACAGTCGCCTGCAGTTCCAAAATGTCTCTTCTCCTGAAGCTTTATTCAAAATGGCGATTGAAGAATATTCCCCTTAGTTCAGAAACAAAACTATCTCTTTGCTAATATAACTTCTTGTGTTTCCTTAGTCCTCCACTTCCACAACGTCTCTTTTCCAATGTTTAGTATTGCAAAGTGCTTGTGGTCCTAAACATACATTTCCAAAACGTTTCTTCTCCTATGTACTGTTACAAATCATCACTTCTTTAACACGATTTTGCCTTTTAAGCAAACTATTACAATCTTGGTAGATGTAAACTTTATTAAATATCAAATATGTAATAACTAATACTGATGCGTGAAAGGATTGTCTCATACTTTTTTTTACTATCTAAAAGTCTTGCTAAATTGACAAAAGACGTTTCGGGATTGGCCACCACATATAACCTTCCTTCTGTGGCCTTTCTGTATAAAATNTTGCTAAATTGACAAAAGACGTTTCGGGATTGGCCACCACATATAACCTTCCTTCTGTGGCCTTTCTGTATAAAATTTGAAGCTCTTTATAAGTTCGATAATGTAATATAATTAATTAATTGTTTTTACTGAAGGATACATCGTATCCGAGCGACAGTACTTACAGCTACTGAGCGGGACCCGTAGTTTGGAGATGTTGCTCAAAGTGCGATATGAAACAAAAACTTGCGATGCAGAAGCGACGGGACTCGCTGGCAGGGCATAACGAGGATTACCCCGAGAAACCCCACTGGTCGACGGCAACGTTCACTTTTTTTTCCTTTACGGGAGAGAGCATCCAGGGATCTAACTCGGATCGCAACGGGCCGAGGACGGCGAGCAAACGCGCGATCACGGAAAAAATGTTGCGTTCGCGAAGTCGGCGCGTGTTATCTGCGGTTAAAACTATCGATGTAGTCCATTCACGGTCACTTCCAACTTCTCTGAGGCCCTGCTAATGCTTTACTTCCAGGATATTCCTCCGCCTCGCGCAAACANGGTCACTTCCAACTTCTCTGAGGCCCTGCTAATGCTTTACTTCCAGGATATTCCTCCGCCTCGCGCAAACAAAGCTTGACCGAGTCTAGGATCCGCGCTAGTGTAGTGGTCAGACTACTCGCCTCCCACCGCGGTGAACAGGGTTAGATACCTGGCGGTGGCACTCCAAATTTTCTCATGTGGCAGTAATGCCAGACGATGCCGCTGGCCGGCGATTTTTCTCGGGGATCTCCTGTTTCCCCAGCCCATTTTTTTTTCATTACGGTGCTGCTCCATAATTAAATCGTTTCACCCTCACCGTCTCTCAAGACATCGATGTTACGAGCCGCCCAAATATCTTCACTCACTTAACAGAGTCTAGAAAATGACATCAAAGGGAAAGCGCACCAGTTTCGTGACCACTCAGTCTAATAATTATTGCAGAACTATTTCATACTAGGTGCAGTATTACCAACACACACATATTACCCCTGTTTTTATTCGTGTTAATTATGAATTAAAGATAATGATTTATAGATAGAATATAAGTAAAAGTTCAATTTATGAAAAAATAAGGTAGTTTTATGATAACACAAGTGTAAAACGCTTGTGATACATGACATGTTTAAGAAACAACAAAGCATATATCCCTCTGTTCGTCTCATCTACATTGGGCTTAGACGGTTTGACACTACGTACCTCGAAAGCTCGTTTGTTTTACTTTTATTTTGTAAGTGCAGGAGACATTCCTTGCACAAAAGTGTGTGGTACAGACCTTGCATCAGAATTAGGCTTTTTTTCTCTCTTCTCCCCCCTCCCCTCCCCCCTCGGCCATCTGAACAATCCCACCATACGTTTTTCCGGTAGAGGATCTCATATATCTCCCCACTTGTGATTCTGCCACTAATTTAGAATGCATATGTTAATTTGCTTTCCTTTGCTATGGAGCGTGAAGACAGTGATTGCGAGAGACAAATGGATCACGTTTATTTAAGCCCTCATTGTCTTGCTCTTCTGATAATCAGGGTAAGCGTAAGAGCTTTATTATGGCAAACATAAAATTTTCAACAAAAAAAAAAAAAAGACATCTGCGATTTACCTGCCGAGCAAAGGGGCGCAGTGGTTAACTACTCGATTCGCATTCGGGAGGACCCGGGTTAGATTCCGGTCCGGCCATCCTGATTCCGGTGTTCCGCTGTTTCCCGAAATCAACTCCAGGTTCCTTCGCACAGGCCATGGCCGTTTCCTCCCCTGTCACTGGTTCTCTGAGCAACTTGCTGCGTGTCTGATGACGTCGTTGCCGACGAGACGAGATGTTAAACCCTACTTACCTACTACAAGTGCTTGCTACGATCAGACTTGCTCGGAAACTGAAGCGAACGTAAAAGGCTTAGTCAACTCCAACCTCCTACGTAAAAGTAATTGGTCCAATATTACAATTTTTTTTGTCACTGTGGTTTACAAGAAAACGCGGGCACAGAGAAAGCCGCGCTTACGATGTAAATAATTCCAGAGTTACGCTACAGTTTATATGTTGAAATTTACGTTTCTGCATGACCTACATACAGAAATACTTTTAAACGCTGCACGGATTTTTTTTTTCGACTTTGACGATACCATAATACTTAGGCGCGTTAAATACAATTATAAATAAAATTATACAGGAACCAAAACACGTAGTCTGACTACTCTGCATTAATTAATATTAATTGGCACAAAATATAGGCCTAATAAAAACACTTTTCAAGATGAATAAAATCTTTAATAAAAAATTAATGGGAGTAAAAAATAGTACGTAACTAGTAAATACTAAAATATTACAAAAATTTTTGATTTTGTGAATTTTAAGTGAATCGTGTAGTTTTTGTTTTCGCGTACTTAGTCTAGAAATACTGATTACAAAATATTAAAAACTACAAAAATGTAAAAAAAATTAAGTACGTATTTATAAAGTTTATATAATAAATTTGCCTCGGAAGGTTTTTTTTTTAATTGCATGGGTTACAAGCAGAAGTACCAGACGTTGCCCGGGTATAATAGGGCAATAAGAGATACGCTACTCCGTTTTATGCACGACCACATTTATGTGCTTCGGACACAACAGGTGTCCGGAGATTCATGAACCGGTTTTGGGGATTTTCCGCCTTAAAAGGGGCCGGAGCCCAATTTTACCTACACGATATTTTAAGTTCGGTACTAAATGGTATACAGTACATAACAAAATTTGTTCCAGATCCGCCCAACGGNGGGGGGGGGGGGCATTTTGAACTGCAAAGTATTTAAGTTAGCTTATGATAAGAATCCCTGCTAAATTTGGTTAAAAACCTTGAACACTGTAGAATTGTATAAGGAACATTTATACACACACTGCATTACATACATACGAACTTTGACTTTACATATCGATAATTTCTTAGCTTGTCGTTTTCTGCAAGAACAGTTCGTTGTTGAAGTGTTCATTTTCTTACGTACCTGTTCGTAATAAAACGCGCATTAGTTCTTAAGTTGCTCTCCTAACCAGATCGACTTGTTCTAATGGACTTCAGTGGCAACGGTCACATTAGCATTGCATTAAATTGAAAGTATCTTCAAGCAGTACCCGAACTACGAGAACGTTAAATAAGGTTTATTTTTCCATGTCGCACTTTCTTCGAAATAGCAGATTGAGATTTAAAAGGCTCGAATTAAATGTTGACCATGTTCGCTTTCAAAATACCGATTTTGATTAAAGACGGTTGAATGGTTCGTTATATACGACACAGCACCCAACAACTGTGAAGATCCGTGGTTTTAAAAATAAGCACCCTACATGGTCGAAAACTATTCGCTGTTCCTTCACACTTTTTAAATCAAACATTTGAAAAATCACCCCATGCATGACTTGCTTGGTTGTTTACTAAACACGACATTTACCACAAGCATTTTATACTTGAGTTATCATACAAGTAGTTTATTTCTGGTTAAATAGAACATTTACTTACATCTTATTTATAAAAATAATAACATTTCATTTATAACTATTATGGATAAAGGCAGAGAGAAAATTTGCGTGTTGGTAATGCATAGTAATAAATAGTTCTTATGCAAAATATCATTACACTTAGTGCGCATGAATGCGGTCCGTTGGCCTTCTGAAGCTTTCTTTGTATGAGGCGGAGGAATATCCTGGAAGTAGAACTTTAGCAGGGCTTCAGAAAAATTGGAAGTAACCGTGAACGGAGTATATATAAATGCATCACGTTTGGTGAAATAGTGTGCAGTGGTTCCAATCTGCAAATTACAACACCCACGATCGCTGGCCGTTACTCTGACTCTTATAACGCAGCAGTAAGCAGCGTTTTCAAAAACACAACTAAAATACGGGCTTGTGAGTGAGGTGACCTTCCATAAAGATTATAAAAACCTTCATTCCGCCAGATTTTTTAAGGAAATTTGCAAGTTGCCAGTCAGAAATCAAGCTGCTGAATTGCTGACGTGGCCAAAATATCAATAAAACGACAACATTGTTATATCTGTAACAATTAAAAAACAATTTATAACAGCTTGGATATACATAACAACAAATTAGCACTGGCATACCAATGCTTAAAAATATCGTGTTTTTCACTGAAGCAAAAATCCAATTACAAAGTGCTTACAGATGCAAAATATTGGTGATGTTAGTGCACACGAGGTTAATTTCGGTTCAAGGGTGAAACACCTTTCAACTCTGGTGAAGTTGGGACCTCCATTTAGTGTACCTTGTAGTGTAGGCAATCCGTGTCTACTCCTTACTTTTCACGACACTGGTCAAATGCCCCGAAGTGACCTCTATAAGGCATCTGGGTCTCGTATTTTACTATAGCATGTTAATTTCTTCACGTCGAAATTAAGCTTTGGGGGGAGGGATGAGAAGGAATCGGGGTATCACCCCGAGAAAACCAGCAGTTAAAAAAAAAATAACTGCACCGTAGGTCATGTCTGCTACACGCGGAAATCTGACGCGACGGCGCCGAGGAATGAACCCGGGCGGCGCTGGTGAAAGACCCCGACGCGCTATCCACGTTATGACAACTGTCCCTCCTCCTGCCCCGGGATTACTCGAGAACCTTCTNCGCTTCCGGCAGGAGTTACCCTCTCGCGCCAAGTTTCCGGCCGAGGAAAGGAGTTGATCAAGCCGAGAGGATAAACAGCACGCTCCAATGATGTTAGGGAGGCTCGTCTGTCGGCTTGTGGTGCAAGGAGCAGGAGGGGTGCGAGGGGGTTTAATGGCGTTAAGGTAGCGAGGTTGTGTGCGGTATCAACAAGGGACTCCGCCCTCGAGAAGTTGGGGCTTCCCAGGCTCGCTCGCACTGATTTACACTCCAGTCCAGTCCGGAGAGAATATACGGACAGGAGGAGTCCTGCGGCCCAATTCTGTTAACTTTTTACTGACTTTATACTGGATGCTCATGTTCACACTCTTTGAACGGGATTAAGGGGGGGGGGATCATGCGCTAATGTGACCATTTTTCTTCTTCTCAAAACGGGACACTAATCAGTTTTCATTTGTGAGTAGGTAGATTGAAAAAAAAAAAAAAA
>NQII01001832.1:56812-69938 GCA_002778355.1 Clitarchus hookeri
AAAACATCACATCTTCGACATCGCTGCGGCCGGAAAAAGATCGCGAACGAACGGGACAAACGACGACTGACGAGAATTATTAAACGTGACAGACGTGCAACCCTTTCTCAAATTGGCGCAGATTGGATTTGTGGACTGCCCTGCAGGATTCATGGTGTGGATTGCCTCCTGCATACCTTCAGACATTAGTCGAGTCCATGCCACGTCGTCTTGCGGCACTTTTGCGTGCTCGGGGTGGGGGCTACACGATATTAGGCAGGTGTACCAGTTTTTTTTGGCTCTTCAGTGTATAAACAGTCACGAAATTACTCTGTGTTGAAAGAATAAGTACATACAGACAAAAATACGTATGGTCTATCCGCGGTTTCTTCACACTTCTTGTATCAAACCTTTGAAAAATCATCCCATATAGAACGTGTTTGGTTGTTTCCTAAATGCGTCACGTATCACAAGCGTTGTATACTCCCCTTAACATTACTCTACCTTATTTTGGTTTACTAAATTTCTACTTATATTCTATCCCATGATTGTAATATTTCATCAATAATTAATAAGATTAAAAATATAGTGAAAATATGCGTGNAAATCATCCCATATAGAACGTGTTTGGTTGTTTCCTAAATGCGTCACGTATCACAAGCGTTGTATACTCCCCTTAGCATTACTCTACCTTATTTTGGTTTACTAAATTTTTACTTATATTCTATCCCATGATTGTAATATTTCATCAATAATTAATAAGATTAAAAATATAGTGAAAATATGCGTGNTACTTATATTCTATCCCATGATTGTAATATTTCATCAATAATTAATAAGATTAAAAATATAGTGAAAATATGCGTGTTGGTAAAGCCTTGTAAGAAATAGTTCTTATGCAAATAATTATCACAGTGAGTGCGCACAAATGTGGCGCGCTGTCCCTTTGTTAAGCCTTGTTAGCATACGCGGAGGCATGTGCTGGAAGTATAACTTTAGCATGGCTTCAGAAAAATTAGAAGTAACCATGAATGGACTATACATGACATGTTTGGGGAACAACCAAACACGACATGCAAGAGGATGATTTTTAAAAAGGTTTGATTCGAAAAGTGTGGATAAACAGGGAATAGAATAAATGAATATATTGAGTGTGTTAGAGTCAAATATTTTATGTGCTGGCAGTTCAGTTTCCCGCCCTTCGCGGTTCGTGTTCGGACTGCGGCCTTCCTGTTCGATCTCTGGTGTAGGTCAACAAAGTCCTTCGTAAGCGAAGAGATCTGGGTTGCTCTCGACATCGAGGTCCGAGGTCTCGACAGCCGATGAGGGTAAAGCGAGGCGAGGATGGAGCAGCGTGGGAATGAAAATACGGGGGGAAACGGGAGATCCCCGAGAAAACCCGCCGACCAGCGCGGCACCGTCAAGCACGATTTCCACATGCGGAAATCTGGGGGTGGGGGCGGGGTTTGCCTGGGTTGGAGGCGAGTAGCCTGACCACTACACCACCGCGGCCCCACAAAGCCTTTCGTGCGCAGGGTCCCATGCATAGGGCACTGCGACTGAAAGGAGTGAACATATCTAGCGGCAAGTTTCCGCCAGAAATTCACTCCGACGCGCGACATCTGCTCCCGTACCACTCGCAGTTAATGCGTGAGTTGGGAAGGAAGTAAAGTGGCGCATCAAGTGCACAGATGCGCCTCTAGACAGGTAGCGGAACGACTGGTTTGTGCGTTCTTGCGCACTGGAGAGGTAACGGAATAAGACCCTTTCTACCGAGGGAATCCCCCGCCTGCTGCGCGCAGTTGTGTTAAGGTTAATTCTGCTCAGGTTAGGAACAAAACGAGTTTTCGTATGGGAGAGTTCGGCAAAGGGAAAATTTCCGCCGCTAGGTGCGCAGTGTTCAAAAGAAGTCACTTTTACATAATCAAAATTTTAAACTATGTGAATAATAAACGAGAAATATTTTACTTAGTTACGTAGTTATTTTATATTTTATTCATGATTACTGCAATTATGTTGTTTTTTAACGTAGAAAATAGAGAAAATCCGGTACGCATGCAACACTAGCGCTTACCTAGTGGCGAAAAAATTTAGTTGCCAAACTAAAGGCATTGAGCTTCCCAATCTGAGAAGAATAAACCTTAGCTGTGGATACCACAGCGGGTTGTCGTCTGCTCAGATACAGCTGGCAGCACTTTAGAAAAAAAACTTTCGAAATGAAATTCCCTGCTTTAAACTGCATATATTGTTATGTAACATTGCCTGGAGTTCTTACTGCAATGTTGGTATAATATAAAAAAATGGTTCATGAATCAAGGGGGAAAGGTGGACAAAGAACTGGATATTTTTTTGTCCATAATGTCCGTTTCAGATTTATTTTTGAGAATTTAACTTTATTAGAGCGCAAAATTATTTCATTAGCATCTAGATACTAAACTCTTTTTACTACTAGTACAATTATTATATCTGCAGGCATTCCAAGAAGATAACAAGTAATTAATTTATACTAATTTCACATAAAAAAACNAGTACAATTATTATATCTGCAGGCATTCCAAGAAGATAACAAGTAATTAATTTATACTAATTTCACATAAAAAAACTGAGTATTATACTCACTCAATCTAACAGTTGTGTTTTCTATGCCTTTATATTGTCAGAACTAAAATAATAATTATCAAATACATATCATTGCCCGTAAACTGATAACTCTAATATTACTTCAGTAGATCCGCTAAATGCCTTATTAAAACTAGTTAATTTTCATGGCCATTGAAAATGGTTATATTTCGTTTTATGTTTACTCGGAGACGAAAATGCATTAACTGTGACATGTACGTGTATAAAAATTTCACAGGATCACTCGATGGGCTTGGAAGTGTCAATATTTTTAGCCTACTTCCCAAAGGAACGAAAGGCTCATGGAATCACTTCCCTGTCTCTGTCTGCGTATGTGTGTGCGACTGCGTGGTGTGTGTGCCTATGCGCGCGTGTGTGTGTGTGTGTGTGTGTGCTTTCCTAAAAACTTAAAAACTTTTGAACGCGTTAACCGGATTTCAATAAACTCAGTAGGCTACACATAACACTTAATACAAGCATCTGACTTTTATAGTTTTAGACCAAGCCGGGCGCTTACTTTCAAAATGAAGGCTGCCATTTAAAAATTTAGGGTTATAAGTCATATATAAGGAACCAAATGTTGTATGTTGACAGAGCAAATGTGTTTGAATTTATTGCAAATCACATGTTTTTATTTATACACATTATAGTAAAAATTGGAATATTAGTAACACATTTAGGATCTTAACAATTTCGCGGTTTTGCTTGACTGATACATGCATAAAGTCGTAATACCCGTGGCATTGTACATTTTACATGTGACAAAGGATATAAAATGGGGATAATAATGTATCTCAGACCGGTTAGGTCATAAGTTAGATTGTAAGCCGTCTCTTGATAAGCCTTCTGGCATAACACCGGCGGACATTAATAAGCCCTTTCTATCAATAAGTCAATTTAACTGGTGAATTAGTAAAAAAAAGTGCAAACATTACTTAACTTACTGGTTTAGTGAAATTTTCCACTGTTTTTCAGTGATTTGTTTTCTGGCTGATAAATCAGTTAAAGTGTATCAAATAAAATATAAATACATAAACTAATATAACCTATAAGATCATCTTTTAATATGTGAGTTTCGTCTTTTATAATACCATTTTACGAGGAAACATGAAAATTCAGTATTTTCATTCCGTTTTTACGTCTTTCATTTCGCTTTCATGTAATCATCACAGCGCTCGGTTTGAAGGTTTAAAGTGCATTAAATGGACTGAAGTAAGTGCATTCATACGTACTATTTGTGTTAACCAATCCTTATGTTACCAATGAAACTAAAAACGACAAGAAAAGACAAACAATTTAGCGCTACTCATGTTAGATAAATCAGTATTTCCCCATCTGTAGTCGTCGTGCGCCTGGTAGCTTGATTGGTAAGGTAACGATTTAGAAGCGGGACGCTGTGGGTTAAAATCCTGGACACAGCAAGTATTTTTTTACTTTTTTTTTTTTGTATAGGGCTTATTACGTCCTCCGCTGTTATGGCTGAAGGCTTATCAGGGGACGGCTTACAAACTAACTTATGACCCAACTTGAACTAACGCCCGTGCCTTACCCGGGATTCGAAACCAGAATCTCCCGCACCCCAGACCGGCGGCGCACCAGCCGTTTTACTTTAAGTTGTACGATATAAACAGTGGCTATCGGAAATATGATTATTTCTCGTAAAGATTTGCCTAAATTCAATTTAAAAAAACCATTTTTATTTCGCCGCACGCAGTTGGCTGTCTCTTTTCAACCAATGAAATCGTTTCACTGGCACAATCAATGGTTTTTCACCGATTTGGAACCATTTTCACTGCTTGAAGTAGTTGCATTTCACTAGGAATCAGTGGTTTTCAACTGATTAGAATTGAGAGAGTACAGTGATGAGTTTAGGTTCGTAGGCTGCACATCATCCAACTAGTCGAGGTTTAGCCACCTGTCGGTGGGCGGTGTCAACTGGCGGCATTTCCCGATTGCGACGGAATGCTCTGGCCGCCGCGCCGTTTGTATCCAAGCCTTTGTTTGACTTAACCGCCGCACGATGGGCACGTACTGAACTGGCGCGTACCGTTCCTCACGTGCTACGTGCGCCAATGGAGCTTTCAGCGGTGACCCTGTTATTTCGTTGGAAGAAAGTTTGTAGACAGTTTCAACGCAGGGCCCTCGAGTAGTTTTGTTGTGNTCTGAACTGGAGCGTACCGTTCTTGACGTGCTACGTGCGCCAATGGAGCTTTCAGCGGTGACCCTGTTATTTCGTTGGAAGAAAGTCTGTAGACAGTTTCAACGTAGGGCCCTCGAGTAGTTTTGTTGTGTGTCTGACGCGTGTATTTCGGAGTGCTCTGAAAAGACGTCTCTAACGCGCGTGACGTCTTGAAAGCACTCAACAGCCCTCGTGCGTGTTTCGTACAACAGCACGTTGGAAGCACGTTTAATAGTTTCGCGGGGAAACGTGTATTTCGAACTCTCTAAAACGCAATTCAAACGCCAGGCATTGTGATCGTAACGTCCAATATCCTTTTACAAACACATGCTTTTTATGGATTATCTTTTGCTTTCAAGTGGATTACCGGTGATTGATTACAGAGTGTTTTAGTTAACGTTCAGCTACCATATTTCAATGGGCTTTAAAAATATAATAATTTCGCTTTACCGTCCTTCCACTTCGTTTCAGTTTCGTGATTATCCGCTACTGCGCACCCTTCACACACACAGCCATACACGCACACGCACACACAGGCACCATTTCACCCTTCACAAAATATCCATAGCTCCAAAACGATTTCTGCCGCCTGGATTACGCTGTCCGAAAACACGTAAAGAGTAAAACAGTAATATATATTTTTTGTCGAAACTTATTATCTGCTCTGCACTGGTTCTCCATAGGTTCTACAGGCAACATTTAATATTTTATGCAAAAATAATAATTAAAAAGAAAAACACGTTATATAAACGGTGATGCGCGTAATAAAAATGCCGTACAATTCATCACTCCGGGAGTAAAGAGCGGGTTTCTCTTCCTCGTTTTCCAAATAAAATATAGTCTGAAAACAAACCTGTTTTATGGAAGTCAACATAATATTTAATAGTAAGCTGTCAATTACATAGTCTCAAATGTACGCGCATATAGTATGGATAATTGCAGTCACAAAAAAAAAAAAAAAAAAAAAAAAAAAGCAAACCTTCACAACATACCGTAAATGTTAGGCTTGCCAGGCATTCAGTATGGAAGGGGAGGGCTATGGTGAAAAGGAAAAGTGCTGTTTTTTTTTTCATCCCCAGACTTTAGGTAGTAAAGTGCTTTGCAAAGAGTATTTTACACTGTTTCTAGATAATTTCCCCGGTGTTACAAAAGAACGAAAAAATTCCTACAAAAAGACGACGAATAAAATTTCATGATGAGTCAACAGACATCAAGCATGCATTATCAAGCAAGCATGTGATTATTCCCACTATATGTCGAAAGTTGAAATCGTTTTAACCATAAATAATTTTCTGCTACTTGGCAAACGACCCTACCAGGGAACGCCCATGTCAATGGGGATAAGTCAGCGACGAAACGGGTGTAGAGAAAACGATTCGAATTTTCCATAGCAACTGTTTCTTGTCTGCATATTACGATCAACAACAACCCACAGGAAGAGTTAAAAAATTTTTTTTCACTATTAAGTTAGACTACTATTACCTAAATATGGAGTATTATTTTTTCTTCCACCAGATATGCTTGCATTTATTTGCTTTGTTTATTTATACCAACTTCTTCGAAATCTGCAGAAAGGGAGAACAGTTTAAAATTATCTGCTCCAAGCTCTTCGATCTGAGGTTTTTGAACAAAAATAAGTACGCGACGCAGTGTTACGACATGCTATTCCCAGGTAAGAAAGGATAATGTGAGNCAATGGGCTTTAAAAATATAATAATTTCGCTTTACCGTCCTTCCACTTCGTTTCAGTTTCGTGATTATCCGCTACCTCACACCCTTCACACACACAGCCATACACGCACACGCACACACAGGCACCATTTCACCTTTCACAAAATATCCATAGCTCCAAAACGATTTCTGCAGCCTGGATTACGCTGTCCGAAAACACGTAAAGAGTAAAACAGTAATATATATTTTTTGTCGAAACTTATTATTTGCTCTGCACTGGTTCTCCATAGGTTCTACAGGCAACATTTAATATTTTATGCAAAAAAAAAAAAAAAAAAACACGTTATATAAACGGTGATGCGTGTAATAAAAATGCCGTACAAATTCATCACTCCGGGAGTAAAGAGCGGGTTTCTCTTCCTCGTTTTCCAAATAAAATATAGTCTGAAAACAAACCTGTTTTATGGAAGTCAACATAATATTTAATAGTAAGCTGTCAATTACATAGTCTGAAATGTATGCGCATATAGTATGGATAATTGCCGTCACATAAAAAAAAAAAAAGCTAACCTTCACAACATACCGTAAATGTTAGGCTTGCCAGGCATTCAGTATGGAAGGGGAGGGCTATGGTGAAAAGGAAAAGTGCTGTTTTTTTTCATCCCCATACTTCAGGTAATAAAGTGCTTTGCAAAGAGTATTTTCAACTCTTTCTAGAGAATTTCCCCGGTGTTACAAAAGAACGAATAAATTTATACAAAAAGACGACGAATAAAATTTCATGATGAGTCAACAGACATCAAGCATGCATTATCAAGCATGCATGTGATTATTCCCACTATATGTCGAAAGTTGAAATCGTTTTAACAACAAATAATTTTCTGCTACTTGGCAAACGATCCTGCCAGGGGACGCCCATGTCAATGGGGATAAGTCAGCGACGAAACGGGTGTAGAGAAAACAATTCGAATTTTCCATAGCAACCGTTTCTTGTCTGCATATTACGATCAACAACAACCCACAGGAAGAGTTAAAAAAAAAAAAATTTCACTATTAAGTTAGATTACTATTACCTAAATATGGAGTATTATTTTTTCTTCCACCAGATATGCTTGCATTTGCTTTGTTTATTTATATCAACTTCTTCGAAATCAGCAGAGAGGTAGAGCAGTTTAAATTATCTGCTCCAAGCTCTTCGATCCGAGGTTTTTGAACAAAAATAAGTACGCGACGCAGTGTTACGACATGCTATTCCCAGGTAAGAAAGGATAATGTGAGATTTTTCATCAGAAATATTGACATAAATCTTGAAATATTCGGGGGCCCATGCCTTGAATTGCGGTACGAATTGCTGTTCAACCCATTTAAGCACGATGGTCTAAACACTTGGATGGGCGGTAAGTCATCTTATAATTGAACATAACTCGAGACGCCCGACCGTGTGTCATGTTTAGCAACGACGGACAACGTTTCTACCCGCCCACGCCGGAATGTTTCACAAGACGTCCATCCCTACCTTGGCTGTCGAGTATCGTTGCCGTTGATCTGCGACGGCTGGCCGGGTCCGAGCACGTGGGTCGCCCGGCGTCGCTGGTGTTGGACGGCGGTTGGCTTCGAGGTCNGTATCGTTGCCGTTGATCTGCGACGGCTGGCCGGGTCCGAGCACGTGGGTCGCCCGGCGTCGCTGGTGTTGGACGGCGGTTGGCTTCGAGGTCCGACAGGGGACCGACCCGCACACACCGCACACGAGTACAGACAGCATGACCGCCGCTCCTTCTGCTTGACGACTTCGGCTCCGACGATGTGGGGGCGCTACCTGCCTAGCGACGTCACCGCACCCTCATTGGCTCCCGTCGGCGGGCCAATCCACGATGCTTCAAGACGACGTGGCGGGAAGTATTGAATCGGAAATGTTTTTATTTAATTCCTTAATTTTGTATTTCTGGAGAAATGTATATACCCCTAGAGGTTTTTCCCACGTGTGAGGGGTTTATGAACCCTGACCGGGACAGAGTTCGAGAGGAGTCGGCTCCCGTTAGTGGTCATGGACCGATGGAGTAAAGTAATGCCAAAGACCCTTCAGGTCTTACCAATTATTGTTCTTAGCTCAGATGAAACTAAGTTTAAAATTTTTAATAAGTTGTTTTATTTTCCGTCGGTAAAAGTAATTTGAAATATTTATGCGTGAATTGGAGCGAAATTTTACACCCACGTACAAAATTGTTGGCTACGTTTCTAAAAAGTTAATTGCATTTTATTTTATAATAAAATGTGAGCGAGCGAGCGAGTTTCAACCACTGTTGTTTCCACGGGCCCAGAGGAATCCTTTGCACAAGCCTGGTTACATGTGCGGTGACTGCTATTTATTTTTAATTAACGCGACTTTCAGTGACGCGCAAGCCTGCTTGCTCAAAGGATCGTTCCATAAATATGTCTTCATTGCTGGTAATATCATTTTTTTTCCTGCAATATACTAGCTTTAACAAGAACAATCTTTTATCTCGCTGTGAGTGGTTGCCACGATGCTCTTAACATGACTTGCAGAATATTATAAATATTGTCGTGGCGGAAAGTTTGAAATATTTTGCATTTATGGGAAAACTGTCACAATTTTTTCTAAGCTTCAGTATACAAAATTTTTGAACAGGCAAGAATGCAGTAGGTTTTTTTTCGATGACACTATAGCTATTTGATTCAATGAAAGAATTCTTTTCAAATACTAAGAGAAATTTTGTGTCAGGACCCGATTAAAACGACAAATTTTCGTACGAATTCCCGTGTATTCTAAGAAATGTTCGACAGTTTAACAGCTACTTAAAACTGTAATCTGCAAGTCCTTTATGTCGGTATATATTTCATCTACAAACTAATAAAGAGGATTGTCGAATGTTTATATAACTAAACTAAGATAACAGTATCTATTAAGATTTAATTTTTCTTCAAAAGCGTTCTGAAAAGGTATAAATAAAGTATTTCCATAAAAAGATAATGTTTTGTTGTGAAATATAATGTACATTTGAAAAAAANCTGAAAAGGTATAAATAAAGTATTTCCATAAAAAGATAATGTTTTGTTGTGAAATATAATGTACATTTGAAAAAAATTATTTTCTGCTTGTTTAAATATAATTTTGTTTGTGTCCTTCACTTAAATATTCTTATTTCATATTTACNAAAAAAATTATTTTCTGCTTGTTTAAATATAATTTTGTTTGTGTCCTTCACTTAAATATTCTTATTTCATATTTACTTAACCATGTAAAACGAAAATCTTAAATCAATCCATTACCTGATTTTCACATACACTACATTTTCAATACTTCACATACTTTAAAACACTGGGGGGAAAAAAAGTGAATAATTATTGAAAAAAAGTATTGAACATTATGTAATGCAGATNACATACTTTAAAACACTGGGGGGAAAAAAAGTGAATAATTATTGAAAAAAAGTATTGAACATTATGTAATGCAGATTGTAACAACTAGGTAATCGCGCATGAGCTACTGATCAAAAATAAACGGACAGGTAACAACAAAAACACAGTTGCGAAATTAGAGAAAGGCCCATTTTTTTTAGCATGTAAACGTATTCACTACTAGTTAATATTGGAGATCGAAAAATAGTAAATTCATGAACAGCAGCTAAATATCCAATACAGACGCGGAAAAAAAAGTTAATAAACTGACAAATAAAAATGTACAAGGATTAAATTAAGATATTTAAACGTTTTTGTAATANCGGAAAAAAAAGTTAATAAACTGACAAATAAAAATGTACAAGGATTAAATTAAGATATTTAAACGTTTTTGTAATACATAATTCTATTCCTTCAGATTTATTGTTTTCGCCAAATTAATTATTAAATTAATTTTGAAATTGCTTAAATTTCGTTTGGACGTACTCACACGACCTGTACGCGTTCGTGATTTTTTTTTTCCCCCCGGCTTTATTGAACAGCCGAAACAGCAATCCACTTCGCCGCCGCACTCGAAATGACCGACCATTCCGCTGAATCTCGAGCGCCCGGCTCGCAACGAGAGTGTAATCTAAAGAATCGAGCGTACGAAAACAATGCCCCATTAGAACAAACTCCGCCACTTGACCTGCGCGAACGGCAACGCGTCTAAAAGCCCGTAGGCCCCTTTGTCTCGGCGAATGGGGTCGGCAGGGTCTGCGAGTGAAACGGGGAGCGAGGCTAGAGTTACGCGCGTTCAACTGTTAACAGCCGCAGTAATACAGCACGAGGCGGTTACCTCCAGGCAGAACGAGGTAAATGGCGTGAGTTATGTATTTCATGCGAGTGTTTATGAAATACGATTTTTACTGAAATAATAGGGCAGCGGTGGCATAGTGTCCAGGGCGCTCGCCTCCCACCACGGCGATCAGGGTTCGATCCCCGGCGGGCTCACTCCCGGATTTTCGCATGTGGGAATCGTGCTGGACGATGCCGCTTGCCGGCGGGTTTTCTCGGGGTGCTCCCGTTTCCCCCGCCCTTGCGCCGCTCCATTCTAGGGTCTCGCTTCTGTCATGCCCGGGGATGACGGTCACCTACGGGTCCCAGCTGGAAAGACCGTCACTCGGAGGTTGTCGCCTTGCCCTGGGTGCGCTCCCCACACGCCATTAAATTTTTTACTGAAATAATAAAACCTACTCGCAGATTTACTTTTGCTTGATTAAAAAAAAAAATGGAGTTCAGCGGTGAGCAACAGTGATTGCCGTCGGTTCTGGCTAAGCCGTGAACAAAGTATTTACTTACGGCAGTTCGTCCCCTTGCAGCCAACTCATAAATTACGTTCGTGCGTAAAACTATTCCGGGACGTTGCACCGAAAACTAATATCTGCCAGCCGCAGCAAATTAAAACTTAATCGCTACGTCGCCCACGGTCCCGTATAACTGGACTCTCAATTGTTTTAATCACCCAGCTGGATGTTAATTTTATGTTAATATTACTGTCTTAATATTAATGTTATAATATAACGTTAATATCAAAGCCTTTGCAGGGCAGGTCAGGATATTGCGACTGTCTGAACTCACAAGAGTCCGTCGCATCCGTGGTCACGTGATCTTCAAACAACCGCAGGGCAACATTTTTTTCTGTCCGTCCATCCGTGAATTATTTACCAAACTTTAGCTTTCGACGGACGGACGGTTGAGTCACCGGCTTCTGACGACATTCCTTAGACGTGAATAAGCTCTTTGAAATAAAATGCAAGGCGGTGAATCTGTGTTTAATTTACCTTAAAAGGTACATTCAGGAATTTTTTATTAAAAAAATAAAAAGTATAAATTCTTATTAAGTAAAGAAATTATTTCCCCAAAATGTTTCTCTTGAAAATGCATTACCAAACAAAATATAATCTCCAGCTTAAGAAATATTGCGATATTAAGTTGTCACATTTGAATTTTGCCGTACAGAAGGACGACGTATTGTTGTGAACGGCTTTCAACTGACGAACGGAAACCACAGACGAATGGCGGACGGACGGACGACTGACGGATGCGACGAACTATTGTGAGTCCACCCACAGTCGAACCCGATCTTACCCACGCGAAAGTTAAACAGACTTTTTACCAAGGAAAAGACACGATCTGTAGCATTCTCGATCCTACCAAACAGGAAGTAGTTGCAAATTACCTGCGGAATCCACGGTAAAAATAGCACCACTTTGTTATAGAAAAGTAGTTTACACACAAAGGAATTATATAGAAAATCATAAATACGAGTAAAATCTAAGTCCATGACCTTGAAACCTAAAATTTGAACTACTATACCGATTTCGGTCAAACAAACTTTATTGGCATTTATGCATTATACACAAGCTCTACATGACTAAGAACATGCCAATTGCCAGTATTATAGTGTAAAACCATATGTCATTACCAATCACGGAAAGTGTATCTTCATATCCTAAGTGTAAATTACGATGTAGATAACGACGTTGAGACGTGGTGTCACAAAGTAGCTAGTGTTGAAGAAAGTATATTATTTTAACTTATTGATATATATATTTGGCCTGCAAGGTATAATTGCTAAAGCTAGAGGTGAATTTTTGGAATTATTTTTTTTTTTTTTTTTGCAAATGTTCACTCACAATGTACAAGTAACCAGAAGTTTAAGAGTATGTCTGTATTGGATCTCCGGGACGTTATTTGTTGCAAGACTGTGCAAGCTTGAGATCTCCCCGAGCTGTGGTTTTGGAGGAAGGTGATTGACACTGTTCTCTAAAGGTCCAATTTCCTACTGAAGTAAACACAGGGCGATTGGAGTTCAAAAAACAATCTAGTTTTATTATTCCTTGACAAGTTATAATTCACTCACGAGCTCTAGAGACAACTCCTTCCCGTTTATACAAAGGGTGGGGCGTAGGGGGGTAGTACTCTTCACACACGCTGGATGACTGTACTTATCTGTCCTGCTGTGCTGGTAGCTGGTCCTGCAGTTGAGGTCTGGTGAGCGGGAACTGGCAGGACTCTGCGTCTGATGACGGCCGGCTGCCGTGGTCGTCTCCTCGCGGACTCGTTCCGCCCTCCTCGGTTCCCGTCGGCGTTGTGCATGGGTTTTCTCGGATGCTTCTCACCTTACATCCCATTTGTCGGCCTCTGTCATTGGTCTGTTGCACGCGGCTGGCTTCTCCTTGAGCGGACGCCCTTCGGTCGGGCTCGTCCCTCGCTCCC
>NQII01001832.1:70156-82942 GCA_002778355.1 Clitarchus hookeri
CGCCCCAAAAGCTCTCAGGGTTTTATTGCGGTGAAGCCCGGGGTCGTGGGACCTCGGCGTATCTTGGGGCGGCTGCCCAGTGTAGCTGTGTTCGTGCCCTGGTGGCTTCCGTTGCCTCCGGATGCCGTCTGCACGTGCAGAAAACTTGGGTGGCCCGTCTTTGCAGCTGTGAGGCGCGGGATCCTTTATTTGGACACGTTCTCCACCCTTAATATTTATTGGTGTAGACCGCCGGCAGGCTTCGCTAGCGCGTGTGTTCTGACGGCCAAAAATGCATGGACGCGGGGAGCGTCAAGCACATGGAGGTGTTATTAATCAGACTGCTGTAATTAGTACTTATTCATCACCTGTTTTGTTCTCTCGTAAGAAAATGAAGTTTGAAGCTTGGTGAAGAAATATCATTTTATAGAACATTAATTGGTACTAATTTGCATTTTTTTGGCCATGTAAAGCTTGTGTATAATGCATTAATGCATCAATAAAGTTTGTTTGACCAAAATCGGTTCAGTGGTTCCCAGTGTATGTTTAAAAGATATGGGCTTAGATTTTATACGTCACTAGCCCACTAATATTATTGACCACGAAGAGTTCAAACATTTACATTATAAGAAATAACATTGTAGATAAGAGGTTCTAACCTGGGAGCTCTTATATCTTTGCTGGGATTTCAGATCCCAACGATTGTGTCGTGTTATCTATGGTGTAAAAAAACTTCCGGTAAACTTCCTAAACTGTAATGGACTTTTTTAACCTATGCATGGTACGGTGGTAGTGCCACATATTAGGCTGCAAATATAGGAGTGTTGCATTGCTGTTATACCATTTTGGAAACTTCCTTACGCATTCGACTGTTTCCTGAGCAAATGCATAAACGTACTATGGACGTGAATATCGGGAATCTGGTAAAACATCAAATCTTCGACATTGCCGCGGCCGGAAAAAGATTGTGAACGAACGGGACAAACGACGACTGACGAGAATCATTAAACGTGACAGACGTGCAACCACTCGCTCTTCCTCACTATGCGTATACACTGATATGGTAAATTTGCAAATACCTACTTAGAGTGTAGTTGTTGTGGGAATAACCCAAATATTGTTGGGAGGTACTAACGTATCTGTTTTGCAGTAGTAACACAGTGCTTTGCTGTAGCAACCATGCGTACAGTAGCAAAGACAATCACAGACAGGAATACAACAAACAGTTATATTGGTTATTATAACTATGTTCGCAATATTTAGACAACACTTACAACCAATCAGAAAGCTGTTCACGTTTTAACAGTCTACATGGTTCCCTACAGCCATACATATATATATATATATTTTTTTTTTTCGCGGTGTAAGTTTTCAGGAATGCACCGTTAGAAACACATTTCATTGTCATATTAAAATGAGTAACACATAAAATGATATTCACTTGAGTTACATGGACGTATATCGCCACGTAACCGCAATCTACACAGGTACTTGCGGGCAAGAACGGAAAGTTGACAAACGAATATTCAAAAGGGGGAGTGGACCACAATATCAAATAAATGCAGTGCAAGACAACGAAGAAAATGAAATGAACGATTATTTTGAGCATGTCATGACACCGAACTGATTCAAAGAATTCGAGTTATTGAACTGAATCGTACTGCCCATTACTACCAGCCACCAAAACAAACAAAGTCCCCCCCTTCCCTTTTTTATCGTTCTCTTAAATTGTTTCAAACATTTTTTTAAGTGAAGGCTATTCTTCCCCATCCTCCGTTTTAGTATATAAGTATTTTCAACTTCATAAATTATCGAATACTATTTTGCAGTTATTTTCTGTCGAGGGGTTTTTTACGGCTTCCATGCCAGTTCCCCCCTCCCCCTCGTACAGTAGTTCGGGATGGAAGTCGACATGCGAGAGAACCAAGGCCCTAATCGTGCCCATGTTTGCCTGATTCCGCAAAAACCCGCGATGCATGTTCTCTGCAGTTGGTATTTTTCATGCATGTCTTGACGTATGCGGACTTGCCCTGAGACGCACTAAAGGCCCATTCCAAATTAGGACTCCCGGCTATCCTCTAATTTTAAGGCGCCCGTCTACCTGGCGCTTGAACTGCGTTGCAGAGTGTTCCAAATACACGTTTTTCAACGAAACTATTAAGCGTGCGTCCAACGTGCTGATCTACGAAAAGAACACACACTTCAGGCGAAAGCTGTTAAGTACTTTCAAAATATCACGTACGTTAGAAACATCAATTCAGAGTACTCCAAAACCGCTAAAAACGGCCTTTCCAAGGCGCTGTAGCTCAAAATGCACGTATCAGATACATACAAAACTACTCTAGGGGCCTGCACTGAACCTTCCTAAAGACTTCCCACTAATAAAATAATATGGTCAAAAAATCTATGAAACATTTCAGTACAAATCCTTTTTTCACAACAGAAATGAAAGTCGATATTTTGTCGCCCATTCTTAAATTTGGTCATTGAAACATGAACGTGGTCGTTGAAAATCGCCGTAAGCAGTCCTCAGTGTACGATATTTATTCTTCTGTAAAACAGTGTTTTAAACTATATAGCGACAACGCTGTATGTTTTCTGAACNACGTATCAGATACATACAAAACTACTCTAGGGGCCTGCACTGAACCTTCCTAAAGACTTCCCACTAATAAAATAACATGGTCAAAAAATCTATGAAACATTTCAGTACAAATCCTTTTTTCACAACAGAAATGAAAGTCGATATTTTGTCGCCCATTCTTAAATTTGGTAATTGAAACATGAACGTGGTCGTTGAAAATCGCCGTAAGCAGTTCTCAGTGTACGATATTTATTCTTCTGTAAAACAGTGTTTTAAACTATATAGCGACAACGCTGTATGTTTTCTGAACNCTCAGTGTACGATATTTATTCTTCTGTAAAACAGTGTTTTAAACTATATAGCGACAACGCTGTATGTTTTCTGAACAGGCTGCTGTATTAAAACTTTATCGTCACCGCTTAAAATTGCGAGGAAACAGAAGACGCAAGAAGCCTGTTTACGTTATTCCCCATCGCCGTCGCGATGCTCCCATAGGCCGGACGTGACCTTGGGGCATTTTAAATGTTTTACCAGGGAAGCCTTTTAAGGTAGGCTGGAAAAAAAAACGGTGCCTCGCCACGTCGGGAATCGAACCCGGGTCGCAGCGGAAGGAGACGGAAGCACTAACTACATGGCGTAAAAATGGCGCACGGCAATAAAAGCCAACCAAGAGCTCGATCGCGGTTGAACCAAAACCCTCCCCCCCCCTGCGGTTCTATCGAGTGTTCTCCGTTGGTTTCCCGTAATATCAGATTCCCGTATTTCACAGCTGGAATCATTTTCATCTCCTATTTCACAAAATAAAAAGGAAGGGTGGGGGGATCCCACCAGCCAATAATCACCGTCGGTATTAGCCAACCGAAGTAAAATATTCGTGCGGTATATATCGCGGGAACCCCCTCTCTTCCAAACCTCGCTCTTTTGTGTGATCGTGTTCCCGTAGCGCGGATCATAATACGAACAGGAGAAGGACAAAGAAAGGCAAATGTGTTGGTGACGTATACTCTCTCTCTCTCTCTATCTCTAGCCTTCCGTGCGACTGTCACATCAAACAATCCATCGCTCATTTGCACGTGCGTAAAGNCAGCCAGTGGACGTTATTTCCTGCAGGGACGGGCTGCGTAACGTAAACACACGGTTTCCAATCGTTGGCCCACGGTTTCTAAATGAGTAGTGGTATTCTAAACTATGTAAACGGTATGCGAGATGGTTCCTAATGCAAAGTTAAAATAGAAAACTTAGTAAGTCTTATGACCTGCAGCGTGTTCTCATAAGTGTGTCGCAACGAGTGAGAGGTGATCGCATATGAAAAATCAGGTAGCGTATGTTCGCAGTTTTTTTTCACGCCTTTTTAAATCAAACCCTTTTTTTTGTACCTGTACGACGTGTGTAGTTGTTTCCCATTGTCATGTGACACAAGCGTTTTATACTTCTGTTAACATGAAGCATATTACTTTTGTTTAAATTATTATTTTACTTATATTTTATCTCTAAATTATAATATTTGATTTATTATTTATATGAAAAAGAAACAGAGAGAAAATAGGTGTGTTGTTTTAAGTAAGAAATAATTCTCATACAAAATATTATTAAAGCGAGTGTGGAAAAATGCTGTGCATTGTCCGTTTGGTGTAATTTTCTAGACTTAGTTAAGACTTGTTTACATGATACGGAGGTATAGCCTGGAAGTAGCACTTTACCAGGGCTTCAGCAAAGTCGGACTGTAGAAAATTTATGAACCAGTTGTGGCGTGAAGTGATTATTAAGGGCGTTACTCAAAACACTCACCCTCGAACGTAGTAAAATAACGATCATTTAGTTAAAAAATATAGGAAACTATAAGAAATTAAAGTATTAAAAAAAACCCGACGCAATGTGTTATCAAACTAAGATAATCAACCTCTGAAACTGTTAACTATAAATAACATCTCCAATCGGAAACAAAACGGAGGCTGCTAACACTCATGTCGTTATGAACGTTGTAGCATTGAACGGTTGCAAATATTAAAAGATTATAAAGTCCAGATGCATTTTAAAAAAATGGTAGTATCGTAACACTGTACCCGCTTCGCTTGCGAGAAAGTAGCCCCTACGATCAAGGGTGGCCGTCCAGTACGTTGGAGTTGGGCAAACTGAGTGGATCCAGCGTGCCATGCCTCTACCCTCCACCGTTGTAACACACGAGTGCACACTGCACAGTGATTTGTAGGAGGTGCGCGCCCTACAAAACAACACTTCAATTGTCTTATTTTAGAAATATTTCGATACTTTTAGACTAAACAACAAATTCCTGGATAAAAGTGAGACCTGAAATTCGTGGTGAGTTGGCGTGTAGACTCGCACACCTTCTTTTAAAAAAATACTTTGTTCTGGTTTCTCAAGGTCAGCTATTTTTTTTTTTTTTGCTAATTTAAACATGATAATATTTATATCCATCATTTAATACTCGGTATTACGCAATTGTTGCACAAACTGTTATATAACTTTGTAAGATTATCGCATGGCGCTTCCTGTTTTCGGAACCGACGAACCAAAATTTCAGAGAATGAAAGGTGTTAATGTCGAGAAAACTCTACTCAGGAGTTTGTTGTTACATCTAAAACAGTTTCTAATTATTTCGGGAAAAAAAAAATAATTGAAACGCCGATTTCCAATGCCGCATACTTGTCTTAAGAAGGAGCAGTTCACCGGAAAATTAAGTTGCTTTTAAATGAAAGGGGAAAGTTGCTTAAGAAGCGTGGTGTTTGTCCGATGGAAATCCTCGGCACAGCTTGTGAAATATGGCCAGGCTAGCTGTGTCCGCGGCTCCGCTCGCGTGGACTACGCAATTATCGTCTAGGCTTTTTTATTTAATGAAGTTGAATTTTACTTAGTGTTCATTCTTTACCACATCATATTGTTCCATCTTTAACGGTTTAGACAGCGTATTTCAAGAGAGCGCGCTGGCGGCAAACTTTTTTTCCTGCTTGATTCACTATTATCGTCACTACTTATTCCTTATGTTACTTTACGTAACATAATATATATTAAAACCTGGCCAGAGAGCATAGCTATGAATAAAAAAAAAACACGTAAATCGGATAGGTGGTTCTCGAGTGATAAGCGCACTAACAGACAGACAGACATATATACATAAGTATGATACACAGCCATGCTCTTATTTGTTAACGGGGCGCTCTTAGCCATTACGGCCATTCCGCACCGCGGCCTCCCAGTAGGCGGGGAAGAGGGATCACGCCCTCTCAATGCAGACATGACCAGCGCTCACCGAAATTGACCAAATCCGTTGCCCTGACCTGTTCCTCAGGCCGCACCGAGCATGTCCTACCACAAGGCCTGAGATCCTAGCACTCAGTTTACCAAGCGTGTGGTCTGGCCGGAGCACTACCCACACCCCTGACGTCATCTCGGAGACGCCACCGGAGCAGTGCCCTGCTCACCGCCCAGCTCCTCAACAAGAGGGGGAATCTCTCCGAGCCTTCTCCAGCATGCGGAGTCAACCACTGCCAGCACGAGTCCAACCTCAGCTGATCCGGGACACCAGAGAAAACCTCTGGATGGGCCAACCAGATCATCCCGTGCTACCTCTACTCCGCGTCCCCCCTGTCCGTGGGTGACGGCCCTGGCGGTGGGGCATTGGAAAACCGACGAGTACCGTGGAAACAGACAGACAGAGAGACGTTGAGTTTTATAATATGTGTAGATAGATAGAGGCGTGCAGGCAGGAGCGTGTGACGTCACAGTAGCCAGAACTCCCTGCTGCCCAGCTGTAGTGGCTGGCCACGCCCGACCGTCAGTCCAGTAGTGGACCTGACACGTGACAAAAGAAGTACAGTTACAAGGTACTTACTTGAAGAAGGACTGGGGCAGAATAAGAGGTGCGGAGAGACGAAGACAGTCTTAGTACCTGAGCAAGTGCGATTTTCCCATGTTAAGAAAAGGCCAGTTAAACAGATTAGAAACATTTTCTGCTGCAGCATGCTACAACATTTTGTTGGAATGAAGATTGCTACTGGTGCACGATTTGTTATCATTTATTGAAGTAATAAAGTAGCGTGAGAATAATATAGATATTTGGGGGTTAAACATGCTATGCTGTATACCACCCAGAATATTTGGGGGGTACAATGTTCCCCTGCATCCCCCCCCCCCNATAATATAAAAACATGTTTATATTTAACGTTAATCGCACAGCTAGGAATATACTGCAGTAATAATGCTTCTATGACGTCACTAGCTTTTCTATCTGCTTCTATATCTTTGTTACAGGTAATCCGATCGCCTCACGACAAAAACTAATATTCTTCAAATTTTTTACTCTATTTAATAAGGCACAAAAATTATTTTTTTTTTTGTTAACTGATCCTTTAATAATCACTTTAGATAAGAAGACGTATAATAATTTTTTATTTCCGTTCTACCAGGATTTCAGGAGAACCTTTGTCCTAGGCAGACTCATAAATGAAAGAACAGCGGTATTCAAAATTACTCTTTTTTAATGCAGCTTCTTTAAGGGCAGGACTTACATTTGACTCAGTTTTCAGTAGAGAGAATTGTTTTGCAGCGACAGTTCGTTCTGATCTCATGACTTAGGTAAATTTTTACCTTGTAAGGAGCTACTGGGGTAGTATTAGAAGTTCTTTAAAAAAAAAAAATACCCAGGTAAACCGTAATCATCCCAGTGTCGAATCCAAGAAAGCATAAAAAAGTGTTCAACCACATCAAAAATAATAATCCAATTTCTTAATCCGAACGGTTAGAAAAGAAACTATTTTCTTCGCAAATAAAACATTAGGTCCTCTACTGGAATTCTAAATAAAAAACGAGGAAGGAAAAAAACTGATAGAACACGGGAGAATGTTGATCGATTACAACCTTCGTGTTTATTAATAATTAATTTATTATTGATCGTTACCAATATATTGATAACCAACAAAAAAATTATAGACGGGAATGCTTTCTGTATTTCTGACGTCTAGAAGAGGCAAGGTATTTTTACGCTGCACTTTTAAGCGCATAATATACTACATAAGTCGGTGCCTTGTTAAAACAAATTTAAGCGTATTGGGCTACTGACTTGGTGGCCATAAATTACTGTCCCATTTTAAGCGAAATTTGAAAGCGGACTGAACTCCGAATGTAAATTATAAACACCGGTTGAAAGCTCACGGCATTCTCGGATTGCACAAGTTCCCCCTGCGCTCTGCACTTGGTGCTCCTGGCATGAAAAATAGTCTTCTGTAGTATAGACGCATCTTAGGCATGGGTACTTTTTTTTATTTCTGAGGTATAACTATATTATGAAACACCAGAAAGTAAAACACTAACATGCTAACTTTTTATTTTTGTTCATGCACTGCACACGAGGATACATCACGTTGGCAGTAGCCCTTGGTACAGCATAGACCAAAAATTAATTATTCTCGGAAATCCCTACTGTATTATCATAACGCCGTATGCTCTGCCTTCAATAGAATCCTTGTAACTACTCTTCCTAACGATGACGTGAGAGTGGTCCATTAAAATTTTCACGTAAAAAGATAAACAATATTCAGGCCACTGCATAGTTTCTGTCCCAAATTCGGCTATTTGAGGTATTATGCTGTTCGTGCATAAGCAGCCATTTGTAATAGCTTCGAGCGGTATTTGACGACCATGCAGACGACGCCTCGCTCAGGGCGAGGGGGGAGGGCGTGTCAGTGACTGGCCTATCCACAGCGTGACTGGGGATTACTGTAAATCTAATGCATGACTGGGGATTACGGGAAATCTAATGCATGATTAGGGATTACTGTAAATATAATGCATGACTGGCGATTACTGGAAATCTAATGCATGACTGGCGATTACTGGAAATCTAATGCATGACTGGGGATTACTGGAAATCTAATGCATGACTGGGGATTACTGGAAATCTAATGCATGACTGGGGATTACTGGAAATATAATGCATGACTGGGGATTACTGGAAATCTAATGCATGACTGGGGATTACTGGAAATATAATGCATGACTGGGGATTACTGGAAATCTAATGCATGACTGGGGATTACTGGAAATATAATGCATGACTGGGGATTACTGGAAATCTAATGCATGACTGGGGATTACTGGAAATATAATGCATGACTGGGGATTACTGGAAATCTAATGCATGACTGG
Source organism: Clitarchus hookeri (assembly GCA_002778355.1). Taxonomy (NCBI): domain Eukaryota; kingdom Metazoa; phylum Arthropoda; class Insecta; order Phasmatodea; family Phasmatidae; genus Clitarchus; species Clitarchus hookeri. The sequence continues at coordinate 78,882 of NQII01001832.1, forward strand.
GGATTACTGGAAATATAATGCATGACTGGGGATTACTGGAAATCTAATGCATGACTGGGGATTACTGGAAATATAATGCATGACTGGGGATTACTGGAAATCTAATGCATGACTGGGGATTACTGGAAATATAATGCATGACTGGGGATTACTGGAAATCTAATGCATGACTGGGGATTACTGGAAATCTAATGGTTCGGGGCCTAACATACACTCTGAATCGAAATCAGTCAGTAATAATTCTACTATTTCGACAGTGAGATGATTCGATAAGAAACGTAGATTTTCACCAACAAAATTCTGGTTTTCTGCAAGTCGACAAATCAAATTACGAGGAAACGACAAATTTTATGAAATAGTGAATTGGGTCTAACATTCCACTGTCTAATTAGCACAGTTATTACGCGTAAATCAGTCGCTTCAAAATAACAGTTTCATTCTGTAAAATACCGTTGCGTTGTAAAATGGCAGATACAAGAAAACACCGGCAATATCGTTAAAACCACTATTATTCACTTTTAAAGCACAGAATTTGAACTAAACTTAGCTTAGATTGATTTTCGAACCTTACAAAAGACATGCACGTGTGCAGAATATGTGTATATTTCGACAGCATGAAGTGCTTTCACATTACAAATTTTATAGCTGTTCGCCATTGTAAGTTTCTGTTACTATGCAAAACGTGAGCGCGACTATTGTAGTGGAAAAGTAGCAGAATTGATAAGACGACGGTCACTGTAACGCACTGTTTTTAAACCTTGTGCTTATTTATAAATCGACTGTAAATAACTGATTTTCTACTGTTTGAATTAGTGGGTTTAATGTAACTAAAGAGATCAGTCGTTTTTTTCTACTGATTCCGAATGGAGCAGATTAAACTTGCAATCAGCAGATATCCACTGATTCCGATTTAGAGTCTAGCAATAAATTCTTATCATATTTAACTGGCGTAAAACATGTGCAGCACTGACATACAAAAAACAAGTTTGGTTAACCACTCAGAAACTTGTGCTTTTTTCTTTATTGATTTACGATTTCTTTCCATCATACAAGATTTTACGTATTTAAGCAATACATGATATGTAAGTTTTAGAACATTGTTTTCCTTGGATTATAAGAAATACCCGTTATTGCCACACATTTTCACACGGACATTGTACCCAACAGTCATTTTTATGTTCATCACAAATAAAAATATATATGTTAACAACCCACCACTACTCTAAATATTGTCAGCAAATTTATTACACCTAATTGAACACACTAATCCGTCAAATAAAGTAACGGTAAATAGCTCATAAACAATCAGATAAAGAAAAAGCGCGGTAATTAAAATACAACGGCAATTCACATAATTACATTTACTTTCTCATAACTTCTTACATTAAGCGCGCTTTTTGCAATTTAATTACCACGACATCGTAAGTTTTTCATTAAACAAATCTGAAGTCGTATACATGACATTTAATGAAATCGTATCACTTAGAAATTAAGTGCAGCTAAACTTGTGCACGATATTTAATTCTTTGCTCTCAATAACAGTTATACGGCTACGAAAAATTAACTACTGGAAACGAATAATTGTGGAGACTGAAATATGGAGCAGTTATACATTCAAACCAGGAGTTTTAGAACAAACACACTAAATATTAAAACTTTTAATAGCTCCGACCGAGTAATTATCTAATCTCCCTTGTCGACAATTATAAAGCTGTAATACCGAGAACCAAACTACTGCGATGTGAAAATATGAATAATAATGAATGTACTGAATTTTTTTGGTTTATATTTGATACAGCAGTTTATGAATCCTTTAAAAAAAAAATTATTTCGTGCCTGTATGTGCAAATACTAAAAAATAAATTGAGACTGGGGTACTTCCAAAACTGTATTTAACTAACTAAGTAAACTAACGCCATTTATTAACTTAGTGTTTAGAAATTGGCGGCAACTTCAATTTGTTTAAGATACATCAAACTACAAACTAACGCTCACAGTTCTAATTTTGTTGTCACTTGACGTTTGAATGCTAGTTTTGAGGACTACGGTAACATCATTTTTTTCAAATGGCAGAAATATATGCACCGTACTGAAATACTAAAATAAAGAAGGTGTTGAAAATCGCCGAGATAATTGCAAACCGAGTTTCTAGAAGCAACAAACAATAATGAAACACTGACGCACGTAGAGGAGTTGATAACTCCTTCGACATACTAAACAACTCGGAAATCTGCCTGCCACAGTTCATAAATACAATTGTTTGACGTGCCATACTACACGCTGTAAATACCGGTCCGTCAAATGGTCCATTCGTGTGTAATGGGCGATTTGACGATCAGCGGCCAAGACCGTGCAAGGCAAACAAGCTTTTTGAAACAAAACGAACGTGTTCTTGTAAAATTGCAAATATTTTGTTGATTCGCGAAAAATCACCTATTGTACATCACCAGTAATTTCCCACCTGAGTAGAAATTGTGTCAACAAAGATGGGATGTATCTTTTCTTCAAAGATTCACTACGCCATGTAAATCGTCATTTCCAGGAATTCAATTCAATATGAAAATTACTTAATGATTACTCGCTACACGTGGGTTTGAGAACTTTACATTTTCAAAGTGCATTAAATTTTTTTCGGAGAAAGTTAACTGCTGTTGCTAGCACAAAATACGTATGCCAAAACGGGACGTCGAAGTTAATGTCAAATCACCATTTAATAACGTTTTATTTCAAATTTTCTTAAACAATTATAAGATTAAAAAATTTAATATTTCAAATTCTCGAAGATACACTGCAATGATTTTCGAAAATTTTTGCAGATATTTTTAAAGTTTATTTTGTATTGTAAAAGTACGAAAAAAAATTTTTAAGGCGTAGTATTACAGTATTTTTGTATATTTTTTTTTTAATTCGTCGGGAGATTTCTATCACGTAGACTTTAGGCAAATTGCACTTCACTGCGCCACACTGCAGTAATTAGAGGAGATCTCTAATGGAGAATCTCATCAGCATCGTTAATCTTCTCTGCACTTGCGAAATATTTCATTTCGTCGGTACTAAATCAAGCTGAACGAGACGCTATCTATCCAAACGCGATCAGCACCACATAGTCGACGGAAGTAAAGCGGTAGCAGACTCGGGTTTGCGGTTAGATTAGCAGATGCATTCTCTCTCGCGCGCGCGTGCGGTCGCGACGAACTTAGGCCGACGTACAGTAGAACCTCACTCGACTTGGCACGGAGTTAAGAAGTTCTCGAGTGAGCGCGCTGCCTAATCCGAGTCTCGTTGCTCAAGCACAGTGTCGCTTGCATAACGGATAACGCTGACTTAGCTTCTCCGTTGTAAAACAAAGGGAACAAACACAAGGCAAGCTACGGAAGCACGTAGAGTACCAGCTCTCTCCGCTCGCGTGGACTACGTCAAGACCTGCGCAGTCATACTTGCGCATAATGTAACGGAGTCCTCAGTGGCCAGGTTGATAATCACTGTCATCCGTGGTCGAAACCCCCCACCCCCCATCCCCCTCACTCATGTAAAAACACTTGCATGTAGGAAGTAGCGGCGGATGACTCCGTCGGCGCCAATTGGGAGAGGAGTTCAGGAGGTTTTGGGCGGCTCTTAACCTCGGGGTCTTGCGGGCCGATGAGGGCGAAGTGAGGCGAGTGTGGAGCATCGCCGGAATGCAGAGGCGGGGAAGACGGGAGATCCCTGAGGAAACCCGCCGAACCAGCGGCATCGTCCGGCACAATCCCCACGTGCGGAAATCCGGGTAGCGACCCCGTCGGGAATCGAACCCGGTTCGCATTGGTGGGAGGCGGGCGCTCAAGCCGCTGCGTCACCGCGGCCCCTACAATGACAGTTAGGGTTTTCCTCGGCCCCATTCCGCGTCAGTCCTCATTCGCTCTGCCGCAAGCGATTACCGAATACTTCCACGTGTTAACCCTGCGAATAAAGGAGGCAACAACCCGGAAAGATAACGCCACAGAAAGACACTGTGCATCAAGCAAAACCGATATTTTACTGGCGTAGCATTTCTGGTGATGGGCTATCACGATGACCCCCCC
>NQII01001832.1:90094-103956 GCA_002778355.1 Clitarchus hookeri
AAATTTCCGAAAATGGACACTTGCATGCAAAAATTTTATACGTCCAAGGTACTGCGCAAACAACCTAAATACAATTCGCATGAAGTTTCGAACACACAATATCGATAGTCGTGAATGATCTCCGCGAAGACAAAGTCTTCTTTTTTTTTCAGTCTAGCTGCAGACAGTCCCGGTGCGCCAGTTGGAGCAACTTTAACACTAATTGACAAAGGCCATAAGTGCGCTGTGAAAATGACTACAGCTCAGAGTCATGCTATACCCAAATGACATGCTCACGTTAAGTGCACAAGTGCCTCTTAGAGCTTAGCATGGGCAGTGTGTAGGGAGGTCAGAAGCTTCTTAGTACATCTATAAAACAATCGTGGAGACGTCTGGAATACACACACAATGTTGTAATGTCCATTAGAGAAGGCGTGATTCTATGTCACATCACAATTGAACAAAAATCCAGAGAAGGTAAANCAATGTTGTAATGTCCATTAGAGAAGGCGTGATTCTATGTCACATCACAATTGAACAAAAATCCAGAGAAGGTAAAACATATCACTTTACAGGTTTATCTATTTTAATGAACGTTTTCGTCTGGCTGTAATTATAAACAAGAGACAAAAATAAGCTAATTTTTTACCCAGCAAAATTGGACAAATTAATTTTTTTTGTGGATCCAACAAATACATATCAAAATAAGACTTCATACGTATAAAGCCATTACGGATCAAATAATTTAAACTTATTAATAAAATACCCTATTCAACCACCTAATAAACAAACACAGTAACTATACTAGCACTTATCCCTTTAATTATCGTGAAGAAATGCCAGCTTAATTGCTACACTTTCAGAATTGTGAATTGTGGTTTGAAAAAATAGCCTACTGAATATGTTCAATAAGATAATTCAAAATAATAAAAAAATATTAGAATTTATAAAACTCGCGTAGTAAAGCCTGGAATGTATATATAAATGGAAGGTGCTGAGTTCCATTAACTTTAAAAGTTGAAATATGGTATGTACCAATGGCTCAATAGGAGCCGGTATCTCGACGTCGCAAGTGGACAGGCAGACGGACACTTCTCGCGGTACCCGAGGCAGAAGTGAAGAGAGTCCATCATCCCTTGGATNAAAGGTTGGGGGGGGGGGAGGACCACTGATACCGTCAGAGTGAAGGAGGCTGGAAATAAGAATTCTGGAAGGATCATCCCTCAGCTTCCTCGAGGGCTGTCACTCCACGTGGCAGATCGCCAGGGAAAGGAGGGGGAGGGAGGGGGATGAGCCCGCGAAAAGAGCGCATTACTACCTGCGGCCTTGGGGAAGCCGTCCACCGTCTGATGGAAGCCGCGGCCAATCGGGTCAGCGAGCGAGATTACCGGGAGGAGGAAAATGGCTCTGAGCGCCGCCATCATCAACAGACGGGGGGTTGAGGGGGAGGATCATTCCAGATCGAATCTCGCGTCCCGCATATCTGCATCAACGTCTGAGCCGGCAGAGAGCGTCGCGTTGTGCAAACAAAATATCAGGATCAAATTTCCGTGACGTTTGCAGGTTTTCCAGCCGACACTAAGGAAGACGCAATGTATTATTTGACGCAATATATTATTTATATGACGCAATATATGCATTGCCAAGAATGGAGAAGGTGTGAGGCCATAGATTACTGTATTCAACTGATAAACTGTAAGGGGCAGTGATGGGTTCTCACTCCACTGAATGAGCTGGCATGGTCGGTCAGCTTCATCGACCAAAACTTGGCAGTAGAGTTGCTTAATGTCGCATGAAAAAACTACTCTGTAGAGCCTAAATCTTATTATTACGTCATTGATGTTATTCTGAAGTTTAGGACCTGGGAGTAAAATGTCATTGAGTGAATACCATTGGAGGTCTGTGCACTACCATAAAAAACAACCCTTAGTTTGGTCGTAGAGCTAGATGTTTTGAGCACCCCGTGATGAGGGATAACACACTCTGTGGTTTGTCGGCCACTATCCTGTTTGTAAGAGGGGATATACAGCTCCATATGACTTACCTGAACATAGTCAGTCTCTAACTCTGTATATACATAGTCTTCATCTCAGGCTGCGAATTAATTTTCCTTTCTAGCTAATAGAATCTGCATTTGGCAATTTCGTATGAATCTCCAAGAGTTTGGGCCTGGGGTTTAAAGGGAAGAGAAACCTTGTATGTCGCAGTATCTACTCGTGTGTGAGTATCCTTGAAGTGTTTTTCACAATACTCGTCTTCAGGTGGCTTTGCATTGACCTGAGGAGACTCTTCAGTCTCCAAGAATTGTTTTTGGATGACATCCAACAAGCTCTCCATACCAACAAACATAGACATTAGTCTCTGCTCAGTATCTGTAAAGGACTCAGGGTATTCCTCCAATAACACCCATCCCAACTTGGACTCTAATACTACAGGCATGTGTTGTCCCAACTCTAACTGTTTATTCATAGCAACACGAGCACAGACGTCAGCAGCCAGAAGTATATCGATGGGAGCAGGTTTATCGAAGTGAGGGTCTGCCAAAGGAAGGGAACCCAACTGAGCACGAACACAGGAATCAACAGACACATGTAGCAAGTTGCTAGTAATCTTGGACACAACTAGAAGTGAGTGAGAGAAGGTACACTGACTCAATCTGACAGGTTATTTCCTCTTTCAAGCTGACAGCATCATGACAAAGACCCGTGACCCTTTCACCGGCTTTGTGTAAGGGCAATTAGAGGACTTCGGTAGCTGCTTCAGAGATAAAAGATGCTTGTGCTGCACTGTCTATCAAACACCGCATGACATGAAGCTTATTGTGAGCACTGTAAACCTTCACCAAGGCTGTAGACAATAACACTGATATGCGTTCCCGAGCCGCAACATCTGCGAACGTTTCGCCTGGAAGCTGTGTGGGGTCCAAATATTTGTCTTGGGGAATTGAAGATACAGTGGGTTTATCTATGTGGGGTAGGAGATGATGCTTTTGCTGACACTGATAACAGCTGTGAGTAAAGAAACATGATGCTAGCCTATGGGCTGTCCCAAGTCAAAGTGAAACATATTTTTTTGTTCCGAGCTATTTGTTGCCTGTCTGTAGGTGAGGCATCAATGAATTGAGGACACTTGTACACAGAATGGGTGGTTTGCTGACACACTGCACAATATCTTGTTTTAGGTTCGTAACTGGTAATAAATACTGCCTTTTGTTGTGAAGTTGTACGACTTGACTTCGTCAACAATGGTTCCTGAGACATGTTATTTGCAGTAACCTTATTTTCTACATCAAGAGCACAATCCATTTTTAATACTCTAGACTGAACAAAATATATGAGTTCAGAAACCTTAGGAATTGTGTTAAGTGCTGTCTGTATGTGAGTTTTCGAACCTTGCGAGCATATACACATCCATCTTGCGGATCAAAACTGTGACCAGAACAGGGTTGTTGTTTGTAATATCGTGGCCTAAGCCTTCCAGAGCACGAGCTTTCTCATTGAAGGTATTGACAAACTGTTTGACTGATTGAAAATTTGCAGAGTTGATAGCAGGCAGGTCCAGAATTCTGTTTATGTATACGGTAGTGAGTTTCCTGATGTTCTGGTACTGGGATATGAGATGTTCCCAAGCTACTGTGTAGTTCTCAGTTGTAATCGGTAGATTGTTTACTAACTGTAAAGTTTCTCCCTTGAGGCATCCCAAAAAATACTGCAATTTCTCAATATCGGCGAATCCCCTATTGTCATGATTCGTCGCCTGGTACAGCTGGGAGAATATGGGCCATTCGTCCCACTCACCTGAAAAGAATTGCAAATTAGTATTCGGCAGACGTATATTTGCAGACTGGGCGGCAAGAGAAGACGTGGAAGAAGCTTGCACAACATAAGAGGACAGAAATTAGGTTATGAGACATCGTGTGTCGGACAACTGGACAAACAAAGACTCGTGCTTTGCGGTAAACACATTTTCGTCCAAATCCTCTAAGGGGTCCTTTTGCAAAAGTTCGTTACACAGAGTGTTTACTGCACATTCAACAGCGTCGAGTTGTGAGCCAAACGCTTTCACTTCGTGAACAACATTCAGCGTGACTTCGGGGGCCTTAATCATGATTGTACCATATCATTTATGTGTTTAAGTTTACTATCTTGGAGCTTGAACTTAAGCAAAAATATCTTAAACCCCGTGGCTAGGCTCACAACATCAAACAAAATAATGATAACACATAAGGAAACAAATATAATAGACGTGATCGGCAAAATGCCCGAGGAGCTAATAAGTTATGTCGAGACGTGTCTGGCGCAACATAAATATATTTGCAAAACACTCCTCAACGCACAAGGAAGAAACAAGATACAGGCATGTAATTAGTCACCCACGTGCCAAAAAATATCAACGAACGAGAGACAATAGAAACTCCAAACTTTACGTTTTTCGACGAAAAATATCACCAAAACTGTAGATTTCATCACATAATAATGAAGAGAGGCGAAAAAAAAAAANTACGTTTTTCGACGAAAAATATCACCAAAACTGTAGATTTCATCACATAATAATGAAGAGAGGCGAAAAAAAAAAATCTTCGTTTTATCTGAGGATGCTTGAGATGCAAGAGTGGATTGAGAGAAGCGGCGCGGTCACTTCNAAAAAAAAAAATCTTCGTTTTATCTGAGGATGCTTGAGATGCAAGAGTGGATTGAGAGAAGCGGCGCGGTCACTTCACACGCGTGATACACTTCACATTTACGCCGCGCACGTGAAAACGAACGAAACTTTGTCACAGTTACCCATCACAATCTCTGGATACGAAATCCGACCACGGAGGACCAAAACGTTGCAAGATTTGATTGATAGGCACGCGAGAGAGAAGGATAACGATGTACACTCATCATACGCGAACTTACCGCCTCGTCATCTTGGTATTCGCTGCTCCTCCTGGGGAATGCTGCTGGACTACTTGCGAGATACTGTATTCATGCGCGCTGCGTACTGTGTACTTCCACGCCCACACACAGGATATAGTTCATGAGAATATACAACATTGCACTTTTAATTAGAAGTTGAAAAACGACTTTCCTATATCCAAGCCAACGAAATTGTTCTGGACATTCCAAGTTATTTTTACGCTACAATATGTACAGTCACATGCAGAAATTCTTCTTCTGATTGCACGAGTGCTCACTAAACTGTACTGTTACACCTGCGTGTACAGTGGCGTATTTTCGAATGCGGACAGCGTTCTGTTATGAACTGTGACGAGGCCTCAGCTGGACGGCCTGTCTGATCACACCGTCAGATATTAAACCATCACACGAGCCGTGATTGCCGAAATACCGGCCAGTAAACGGGACTGAACACTTAATTTGATATAGGAGAGTGTAACGCTATAAACAGTGTATTTTGTCATCGGAGCATCGGACCACGAGGACATCTGGAGAGGGGTGTGTCCAGCCGTCGCTAACCACCGCCTTAGTCAGCCTACAACAACATGGACAAGGTGGGGACTCTCCAATTAGGCCTCAGTAAGGAAGTGGCATGGTAATAACCCTTAGTAGAATTAGCTAACAACCTGCTGCTTCACATAAAGTTCCCCCCGATTATAATCAGGTATGTAGCCGACAGCTAAATAGTTGTTACATAATATTAAATGTTCAATAAACCTCCAAATAGTACTCTTCTGCTGTGCCTGAATCTTGAGTTATGATTATCTACTCCCTTATAGACCCTTTTATGTATTCTTTAACTCTTAATAATAAAGTAGAGCAGTACGCCTTACAATCCCGCAGGGCTTCAGCTGTATCTGCTGGTTTTAGACACACACAGAAAAATACATGCACGAGAAACATTCAGGGTACCTCCAGCTCCCTCGGGTAGACATTTCTCTGTCATCTGCGTTCCCCTGATTTATTCATTTCCTTTCAAAGGAAGCGCTTGTTGTCTTGAGATTTTTCTTGCCGTTGCCTCTAGCCTCTCCTTTCGACCTCTTTTGCAACTTCCACCATCGCTTTCCTATACGTATCCACTGAGCTCAAGTCACTACCGTCTCCAGCACTCCCACAGGAAAATATGAAACGATAAGTGATCTACGATTTCCGCTTTATGCTTGTTGAGCGATTATTTTAATATGGTTGCAGGTGTAGATACATATATATATTTAGAGAGATTTTTAAAATGTATACAATATATAATTATGTATATTCCTATCTTATGTTTATATATATATAAATGCTAGTACATGCATGTTTTCTTCTGGGGCGAACGAGTATTTGGGTTTCCTCAGAGTGCTCCCATATTTTTTATTTGAAATGTATGGCAGAAGGCTCTGTGGGAGAATAAGAAGGGCTCCTTAAAAGAGCAGGATCTGAAATGATCCTCCAATCAGATGGATAATTCACAATGTGTTTCGTGAAAAGTTTTGCGAAATTTATCGAAAAGGGGCGACTTTCTTCTGGGCATCGAAGATGTTGGCGAGTGCGTGTCGCCGGTTCGAGTCCCGATCGGATGGTGCTACGTTGAACTATCATGGGCATGTTCGCGAGTGAGCGGTGTAGATGGTGAGTTATCCAGCGTCTTTCAGTTTAGCTCGAGAGTTCGCAGGGCACTAACTTGTAAAACAGCATCGGTCAAGTACCATATAACAAATGACTGATACCCTTCACGGCACTTAATGAACGCAGTGAATTATCTGCATATGTAAATTAATATATTCATGCCTCATAGATTAGTTGTTATTAAACCAGCAAATAAATAAATCTTAGCAGGAGTCAGTCTGCAAGAGTCAGTCGGCAGGAGTCAGTTTGCACTGTATTTAACAGGCGATATAGATACTAATTCTTAGAGATTATGATTTTTTTTTTTCGAAAATGGGGGCAGCGGTAGCGCAGTGTCCAGGGCGCTTGCCTCCCACCACACGGCGATCCGGGCTCGATCCTCGGCGGGTTCACTCCCGGATTTTCGCATGTGGGAATCGAGCTGGACAATGCCGCTTGCCGGCGGGTTTTCTCGGGGTACCCCCGTTTCCCCCACCCTTACATTCCAGCGCCGCTCCATTCCAGGGTCTCACTTCTGTCATGCCCGGGGATGACGGTCACCTACGGGTCCCAGCTGGAAAGACCGTCACTCGGAGGGTGTTGCCTTGCCCTGGGTGCACTCCCCACACGCCATCATTATTATTTCGAAAATGTCGGACAGCTAGTTAGGTTTTAACGTCCTATGCACATAACTGCAACATTTCTTTTCTTACTGGCTGCAATACATACGAGGTAATATTTCCATGTTTTACTGACCTAGTGACACTTATGTTAGTCTAAAAATAAATGTACATGGTTCGCCTGCGAAGAGCTGTAAATGTGTCATCCAATCACAAAAGCAGGAAATGATATAGGTTTGGAGACTACCTTAGTACGAAATATTTAAGTGAAAAATCGCCATCTCTACTAATAAAAGGCTAACAAGAATGGAAAATGTTTATGCATAATGTGTAGTAATAAAATTCGTTCAAATCAAGCGAAATATTACAACTTGACACATCTGTAAAACAAAAGCTATATGATTTGTTTTCATCTCGAAATACATCCGGCATGTAAGTAGAAACTGATATATGTTTATAGTTACAACACAGAAATGTAAAACATTGTTAATATATTCTCACAAGAATGTAGGTTTAGTTCATTAGTAAAGTGAACATTCAGTGGACAAGACCGTAGTGGCAATCGTAAGTCTGGACAAACATTTACATTTCTCTTGAATTATATAAAGGTGTAAAAAAATGTCGCAGAAACCACGTCATTATTTTTTAAAAATAAAGTAACTAGTATTACGTAGGTAAAGTTATGAAAACGTTTCATTTTACTTAATTTCATGTATAGTTATTCCATCCGACGAATAACTCCACCGTAAATCGAGTACGAGCAAGGAGGAACTTCGAAAAGTTTTAACTACGTGCATATAAAAATATGAACTTTTTTGAGAACTAAACCGAACAGAGCTCGTTATTCTGCTCTTTTAAACAACCATCGTTAACATACCGTTTGGATCTTTACGTGCAGCGTTCTTTGAATATGTTTACTAATGGAACAGAATTCAGCGAAGTTTCACTGAGACGTTGCCAAAGCCCCTGTCTAACGGACAAAATTTCGTCTTCAAATACACGTTTGAAAATAAACATGGAAGAATGATTGTGAGGTAGGTGGAGAGAATTAAAAAATAAAAGCCACGAAGCCGAGGGTCTTGCTTAATACGGCGCAGATTCTGTGGAACTGGCCCGCATCACACACACACACACACACTATATAACATACAGAAACACACACATGCATACACATAAAACACACGCATACACATAAAACACACGCATACACATAAATTACATACATGCATACACATAAAACACATAAATGCATACGCCTAAAACACATATACATACATATATGCACATACGTACACCTATATGAACATATGCACGAATTCATTCACACATACACACACTTTAATGCAAAAATATACACTTACACACATACATACGTTTAAACACGCAAACATATACACATACACACATCATAGTACACTGAAGAGCCAAAAAACTGGTAAAGACGTGCGTATGCACATAACAGAGGTATGGAATCAATCAGAGTAACGCGATGCGGTTGGCAGCTAGATCGGTTACTGCTGCTACAATTGCATTTTATCAAGATTTAAGTGAGTTTGAACATGGTGTTATAGTCGCCTCACGAGAGATGGGACATAGCATCTCCGAGGTAGCGATAACATTTGGATGTTCGCGTACGACCATTTCACGAGTGTACCGTGAATATCGGGAATCCGGTAAAACATCACATCTTCGACATCGCTGCGGCCGGAAAAAGATCGTGAAAGAACGGGACAAACGACGACTGACGAGAATCATTAAACGTGACAGACGTGCAACCCTTTCTCAAATTGGCGCAGATTGTATTTGTGGACTGCCCTGTAGGATTCATGGTGTGAATTGCCTCCTGCTTACCTTGAGACATTAGTCGAGTCCATGCCACGTCGTCTTGCGGCACTTCTGCGTGCTCGGAGGGCCCTACACGATATTAGGCAGGTGTACCAGTTTTTTTGGCTCTTCAGTGTATATACGTAAGTATAAACACACATGTACATACACTTACATACATAAACGTATACATGTACATACTGTATGTCCATACGCACATACACGCACAAATACATTTTCTAACTCTGTCTTTCTGTGCTGATACCACAGTTGTCCAGTGGCTAGAGTACCGGCCCCGCTCCAAGGCGATCCTGGTTCGATTATCGGAAGGGCGCGTGATAAACGTAGTGGGCGTTGCCGATGGACGGAGGGTTTTCTCGGGGAACTCCAGTTTCTCCCACCCTTGCATTCCGTCGCTGTTCCAGCTCACTTCTCAACCAACCATGAACTCTAAGAAGTTAATTGTTAAGATGCCTCCAAATATTTCAATGGTCATAATCTCCAGAATAAAATGCACCTAGGAGATTCAAAATGCTAATTTGTAATTATATTGAATTAATAAAAATGTTAGTTATATTTAATATTTTCCCTTCAAATTTGCCAGATAATGAAGAACTTGCAGCCATTTTTATAGTGTGTTAACAATGAAAGCAGTGATATGTATATTTACATTTTATTATGAGGTATACTGAAAATCTTCATACTATAATACATAGTAATTATACGTTTATAATTGAAGGATACTTTTACTTTCAGGGTAAATAGCAAACCGGTGAATTTCTTCTCTTTCCTAATGGCGATAAAATTTTTAGCGCTATTTGTGCGAGAACCAATTTTAATAGTAACTGCAATTTTACATTTTGATTAAAGAGTTTTTGCTAAACGAGAATTTAATTAAGCTGCGAAATGATTTGCATTTCGAGAAGAATTTATTTACGGGAAAGAAATAAACAATAAAAACTTATTTTAGTTAATTAAATGGCAGAAAGAAAAGTGCACTCCAGCGAGATAAAAAAAAAAATGCTCGAGGCAATCAAATGCAGTGTTTCAAAAATAACAAAATGTGTTCATTTAAATTTAAATTAAAACCAGTATTTCGTACGACTTCATAATGAAAGACTTAAGATTTGTTAACCTCTTATTTGGCCAAGCGCTTTGCAAGCACAAAGTTTCATTTATGCTGCCTCATGGGAGCAACACATTCAGAATTAACTTCTATGCAAAATGATTTAAAATAAAAAAGGAAACATGGAATTTAACTTGTCTTCTATCTTTCCATTTTGTAAAGAAAAGGAAACATACATTTCAGTCAGCACGCGAGATAAGAAATGGAGTCTGTGATGCTGACATACCATCCAAACAACTCTCGCAAAGCAAGAGGAAAATAATTTATATATTTCCTTATTCAAGCCGACAGGAAACAAACAGTAATCGGACCGTTCCCTATACGGCTGCGGATCAAAACAGACGTCACTTCCACAAACGCTTTGAACACACGGAAAGAGACCACAGAAAGAATACGGAAAACAAATGTTCCGCTAAATTATTTAGTCAAGTTCTCGAAGGTTCAAAGGAAAACACTCAAATATGTTCACAACACTTTAAAAAAAAAGTATACAGATTTAGCTCAACATAAATGCGTTTTCGGTTAAAAAAAATAATGCATACACAAATAATAGTATTTCCTGCACTTTTAGGACGTGTAATATAAAAACCGCCTGTTTATCCGATTACGTCGTTTTGCTGTCATTATTCCTTTAAACGTGTTAACCATGACTGACGCAAAATTATCCGTTTTAATATCTCACACGAAACATACTGATAATCTTCCACGTTGAACCAAAAATCTGTTCAAATATTTCGCACAATGTTTCTGCCTATTTAATTTTTTCCATATGATAACGCTGCAATCATACTGAAGTAGTGCAGAAACTTAACCTCTTCGACCGTCAGTTGTCTAAATACACTCCAAAAATTTCTTAAGTAGGCCTATTCTTTATTTCAACAGATTTTGAACAGTGACATTTTATTCTACACTTAAATTACTCTAACAGTAATGTTGTGTCTGTTTGTTCGGACGCGTATAACTTCCAAAAAAATTGACCAATTTTCATTCTGCTTTTTTTATAAACTTTCCTTTCGTTCCCACGAGTGTTTGAACACCTTTCTTTTTTATCTTTATTACCTGCAAAGGTACTAACATCTGCAAAAAGCTCATTTTTACCATGCTTTCGCGTCAGGAAGCGCCTTTGTGGACAGCTGTCTGTTTGAACATTTCAGCTGTTTGAACCATTCCACTTATTCATACGCACGGAAGATGGTAAAACTAAAAACACTGTATACGAACAAGTACTTCAATAATAAAGATTTTGAAAATAAATATACTTCTTTCAATTAATTTCACAGAAATGAATAGAACCAAAATTTTTATGCCACAGCAACGCGTGGCCAGGTAAGCTAGTGTTTCATAAAATGAATCTTCTACAGGTAGACCAAAAATATTGCAAAACAGTAATCACTGTTTGGCTATTCGGGATTGAACAGAGTTGCCGGAAGCCACAGACCAAAGACGAGGCAGACCGGTTTTGTACCTAACACTGACCTACCCCAACCCAATACAACTGTCAACGTCGCACAGTTAACAGTGATGAAGGAGTTAGTTTATATTTTAATTTTCAAAAGGCAAGCCCTTTTAAACGAGCAAAATACTTTAACCAATGTGAATTTGATCTACCTGCATTAAAAATTGGTTTGAGGAAGTACACAAACACCTCGAAGCATTTTCTCTACGTAAGAAGTGTTCTAACCTCAAATGTTATCCACATCGTTTATGATAGCCGTGTTGGTAGAAAGGCAGCCCAATGTCGGGACGCGGAGAGTGGCTACGCGCACCTCGGGCACGCACTTTAAAGTCTATTCGGCGGTTTATTTACATTTTTTGTATAAAATATTTGAAAAATCACTTTATGTGTAACATATTTGGTTGTTAACTAAATATGACATGCATCNCAAATGTTCCGCTAAATTATTTAGTCAAGTTCTCGAAGGTTCAAAGGAAAACACTCAAATATGTTCACAACACTTAAAAAAAAAAAGTATACAGATTTAGGTCAACAGAAATGCGTTTTCGGTTAAAAAAAATAATGCATACACAAATAATAGTATTTCCTGCACTTTTAGGACGTGTAATATANAAATGCGTTTTCGGTTAAAAAAAATAATGCATACACAAATAATAGTATTTCCTGCACTTTTAGGACGTGTAATATAAAAACCGCCTGTTTATCCGATTACGTCGTTTTGCTGTCATTATTCCTTTAAACGTGTTAACCATGACTGACGCAAAATTATCCGTTTTAATATCTCACACGAAACATACTGATAATCTTCCACGTTGAACCAAAAATCTGTTCAAATATTTCGCACAATGTTTCTGCCTATTTAATTTTTTCCATATGATAACGCTGCAATCATACTGAAGTAGTGCAGAAACTTAACCTCTTCGACCGTCAGTTGTCTAAATACACTCCAAAAATTTCTTAAGTAGGCCTATTCTTTATTTCAACAGATTTTGAACAGTGACATTTTATTCTACACTTAAATTACTCTAACAGTAATGTTGTGTCTGTTTGTTCGGAANAACAGATTTTGAACAGTGACATTTTATTCTGCACTTAAATTACTCTAACAGTAATGTTGTGTCTGTTTGTTCGGAAGCGTATAACTTCCAAAAAAATTGACCAATTTTCATTCTGCTTTTTTTTATAAACCTTTCTTTCGTTCCCACGAGTGTTTGCACACCTTTCTTTTTTATCTGTATTACCTGCAAAGGTACTAACATCTGCAAAAAGCTCATTTTTACCATGCTTTCGCGTCAGGAAGCGCCTTTGTGGACAGCTGTCTGTTTGAACATTTCAGCTGTTTGAACCATTCCACTTATTCAGACGCGCGGAAGACGGTAAAACTAAAAACAATGTATACGAACAAGTACTTCAATAATAAAGATTTTGAAAATAAATATACTTCTTTCAATTAATTTCACAGAAATGAATAGAACCAAAATATTTTATGCCACAGCAACGCGTGGCCAGGTAAGCTAGTGTTTCATAAAATGAATCTTCTACAGGTAGACCAAAAATATTGCAAAACAGTAATCACTGCTTGGCTATTCGGGATTGAACAGAGTTGCCGGGAGCCACAGACCAAAGACGAGGCAGACCGGTTTTGTACCTAACACTGACCTACCCCAACCCAATACAACTGTCAACGTCGCACAGTTAACAGTGATGAAGGAGTTAGTTTATATTTTAATTTTCAAAAGGCAAGCCCTTTTAAACGAGCAAAATACTTTAACCAATGTGAATTTGATCTACCTGCATTAAAAATTGGTTTGAGGAAGTATACAAACACCTCGAAGCATTTTCTCTACGTAAGAAGTGTTCTAACCTCAAATGTTATCCACATCGTTTATGATAGCCGTGTTGGTAGAAAGGCAGTCCAATGTCGGGACGCGGAGAGTGGCTACGCGCACCTCGGGCACGCACTTTAAAGTCTATTCGGCGGTTTATTTTCCATTTTTTGTATAAAATATTTGAAAAATCACTTTATGTGTAACATATTTGGTTGTTAACTAAATATGACATGCATCACAAGCGTTTCATAATCCCGATAACATAAAAGTATCTTAATTTTTTGTTAAATTGTACTTTTGCCTATATTTTATCTATACAATATGAAGATTTCATTTATAATAGTATGACTAAAAGCAGTGAGCAAATATGTGTGATCGTAATGCCTACTAAGAAATAGTTCTCACGCAAAATGTTATCGAACCGAGAGCGTACGAATGCGGTGCGTTGTCCCCCCCCCCTCCATCACCATGGTGTAATTTTCTAGACTCGGTGAAGCTTTG
>NQII01001832.1:104074-116554 GCA_002778355.1 Clitarchus hookeri
GGGGGGGGGGGAGGAGAGAGAGCATGGATGCAGAACTTTAGCGGAGGGCTTCAGAAAAGTTGGAAGAACCCTTGGATGGACTACATATTACAATACAAATACCTGAAGTTCAAACTAATTTTAATAAAGTACGCTAATTAACTCTTTTATGCGCAACTCCACAATAATTTCAATCCAACCGACGACCACAGGAAGTTTAATGTTCCCTCTCGATAGCATACTTGTATTCTATTTTTTTTTCCCGGTCAAAAACAGATTAATTTATCGAGGCACGAACTTACCGGATGTTTAGTAACGGGATCCACAATTAGTTACATATTTACTTCAGGATTTTATTGCCACTCTCTTCCAACTAGAAAACTTTTATAGGATTTGGAAATGTATCAAACAACAATTTTTACACGGTGATGATCTTAATTGACGGTATATTTAAAAAAGAGAAGATGGTTTCACGAATAACATCTTTCGGGGTTTAATCTACTTTAGAGTTTATGATATAACTAGATAAACAGGGCTGCCAGAAATTTCGTCGAAAAATCTAGAAATATAAAGAAAGTGGCATAACCTTGCTTCGTTAGAAGAAGAAGTGTACAGAAATTTGGAAAAATATTCCCTAATTATTTGATTAGTCTACGACAAATAATTACAATTGTGCTTAGAAAATAAATTTACATCTTTGTCTGCTGTTTCATAAACTTACATATTTGTACTGCAATCTTACCAGTGCAGTGTTCTATGTACCCTCGTTGATTTTGCTAGTCAGCATTCATTTCCCTTGAAGACGGGAACAGGTGTCAGTTCCCGAAACATCGCTACTGGTTCGTCAAGAAAACTCCGCATGTTCTTGTGCAATGTCTTCGCCGTGTCTCATCAGGTTCTGAGCTCGTATATCTATCTGTCTTCTTCTCTGTGTTCGTCTGTAATGTCGTGTATTTGCATTTACTGTCTTATCTTCGTTGCTCATTCGATTGCTTCCTCTTCTGTTTCGTTCGGTTTGGTAGAACTGTTGACCGAATTCTTTGCGGGATTATTTTTTTAAGTTTCGAATATCTGTTGGCTGGTTTTCGTGAATGTTTTAAAAGCCACCTTAAGTCATCCTGTAAACTTGACAAATGCGACGCAAATGTTGGACGCAGAATACACCGGGTGCGAATACGTCAAAGAAATATAACTAAGCACATTACCTCAGGGAAACAATTGCAGTTATTTTTTTTTTCCCCAGTAAAAACACAGTTGCGAAGGGCGAAGCTGTCAACTGTCGTCTTCTGTATAACTTGTTCGCCTATTCATTACATTTTTTTTCTTCCTTAGGTCTGAATGTTCAAGAGACATCTCCTTAATTAAGTTTTTGGGGGGAAAAGAAATATAAGAATTTGTCGGAGAGTGTTTTGCGAGGCTGTGCAAAAAAAAAAGTGCAATAACAACTTTTTTTTTTAATTCCGGCACGAACTTTTCAAGCGTTCGCAAAGAATACTTCCACACCCCTTTCCGCCATTGTTCTTTTCTTTCCCAGCGTCTTCTCGGGACTCTTGGTTCGAAACACAACCCCCAACTAACAAAGGAAATTGCGAAACCTGAAAAAACGAAAACTAAATCCACTCTAGTGAAATATGATACGGGCACACAACACGATAGATATAGCGTCGCATATGACATTCAAAAATTCATTTTCTTTGACAACGCAGCGATTCCCTTGTTTTCAGATACAATTCAACGTAGTTTGAATTTGTTTAACGTAGCCTTTTGCCGGGGGAAATAAACTACAAAGAAATACACGTGCTCCCTTTCCTCATGCGATAGGCAATGCCGTAGGGTGTAAGATAACAAAAGATTCGTTACGATTTTAATACTTTTAAATAAAAACAAAGTTATACAAAATTTTTGTAAGCAATAATTGTGTTAATGTTTAGGGTAAGATACGTTCCGAATGGAGAAATAATAAAAAAAAAAAACGCTCTTTTTTTTACAGTTAGAAACTAAGATACCCTTTTTTTAAATCAAAGTTTAAACCACTGCAGTAATTATCTGAACTTAAAGTTTCTTTTTTTTACTGGCATTATGCCTATAGTAAACTGTACATCGGATATTGAGTAAACTTAAATGAAACACTGCGAGTTGGTAGTGTGAAAAAAAAAACAAACAAAGAAATGCATTATCAATAACATCATGCTGGTTCTGATAAAAATATCAGTAATTTCTGACAATGTGTTTGGTTCCTTTAAGTACGAATGTAAGGGAAATAGTCACAGAAACCAAAAACTGCTTACAGCCCTACGGCATTGTTCGTAGGGCAACACACACATATATTTTACGTTTATTGGTTTATATAATTTCAGAAATATGGATCTAATCAAATCAGGGAATTTCATGTAACAGCACTCAATCAGTGATATCATGTTTGAAACGAATGAACCTATTAATGAATACCGGCTTTAAACTATTCGTCGCTTCCCAATTATTTAGAAATATTTATAAAAACGTTTAAACCTATGGTTAAATACTATTTGTTTTAATGTTAATATAATGAAGTGAGATGTATTATTTACTTTTTAAAAAAATCAATTAATTTTGTTAACGAAAAAGGCATACTTTATAACTTTATTTTTCAATGAGAAAAATATTTTGTTGAATTACACAAAGCTTGTTTGGCGCAACCGGATTAATTATTTGTATAAGGGCAATGAAATATTTTGTTGCTGAAATCAAATTAATTTTGTTGTTCTTATTTGGATGCCCCAAACAAAGATTTGGCTGACGCAACTAAAGATTTGTTCGGCTCTACGTAAATCAGATAGTTTGTGTTAATAGGAAACAACTGGATGCCCAACAGAGGATTCGAACCCAGAGCGCCGTGCCCTAGTAATCTCAGCTAAAGTGACTACTAATGAAGTATGCATGTTTTCGACGCATACATTTAGAATACTGGACAACTTGCGCAGATAAGTATTTTAATTTTACAGCTTTACTTTTTTAGTTTCGTGTTTAACTTGCTTCATTAGGATTTTTATACCATTATAAGGAACCATTAAATAAATACACCATCAAACACTATTACTATCCTAATTGTAAAAAAAAAAAAACACAAATAAACTCCCAAGCTGTATTTTCTAATGAATACAATCAAATGAGTGGCCAAACAAATATATATAGTTGACTCAACTAAAAATTTTGTTGACAGTCTGGTTTATTTTGGCCCACCACAGAGATTTTGTTAATTCTAGCGCGTATTTTGTTAGACGAGCAAAATTAATTGTGTTGCTTTCCAAGTTTCGTTTACCCAACAAAATGTTTTGTTCGATTTTCTGTCATTCTCACAAAAGTTTTCAAATAAATCTTGAGTGTCATGTACGTGAAATAATTCAAATTCACGCGCCACCTAATATTACGTAAATCATTTCTGAACTGACATGCAAATGGAATGTTCTGGCATTCAGATTACGTTGGCAGTTTAGATCTCTGCAGCACTGCATAACTGCCAAAAAAAATTTGATTCGCTTCCAACACGCGCTGTTAACTGCAGCTCCATCTGACGGTGGTAAGGGCAATGAGTTCGAGTCCTGACTAAGTCATGGCTATGTGCAAACCCAAGCAGAGGGAAAATAAGCCAATAAAAACAGGTTAAAACCATTAAAGAAGTATTTTCTGTTATATAAACGATATTTTATGGTATTGCAATTTGACAAAATCAAGAAATAATTTTAAAATATAGCATTAATTTAGTTTGCGTAAAATTAATACTTTTATACTAAATAGTAATTTCAAAACGTTATTTTAACACAAATGTTTCATTCAGGTGAAGTGTATTTCGAAATAATGGAAGTGACATGTTGCTGCTGTTTCGTTGAAATTCAGGACTTGGTTCACTTTCGGTAACAGTTTGTCTCTCTTACTGGCTTTTACTTTAATTTCAAAGGAGAAAATTGAAATACGAGCACAAAAAAATCATTTTCACCTCTGTCGCCACTTACCGGGGATAAAAAAAAATCACGAAATCACGGGGAAACATTAAAAAAAACTTTTGAAATTATGAACAATTTCTTGCAAAAATAATGGAAACTTTCCCCAGTAACTAAATTTCTGTGAATTTCACGCGACATTCTGTAAACTCACAGACTATTAATTTTTATTTCAAGTTTTTTAAATTTTATTTGCTATTCAGAAAGTGATTACGCAAAAAAAATGATATACTTTCCTTGCGAATTTCTGCACTTTGAATGAAAAATAAATTAACTATGTTTTCTGAAGGTAGGTTTATTGGTATCTTTTCGCAATACTATATGCACTCACCTGTCATGTCTAAACGTAGAATCATTGTAAAAACTTAAAATACACGCGTGACGCTAATATATTTACACGTTTCCCAGCATCAATGAAGATTTTAAGTTTTGAGGTCTGTTACAGGTGGTTTTCGTTGACTTCTGATATTTTTTAAGTGGTGTTATGAATCAGTCGACGCGGACAGGGCAAGCAAACTTGCAGCGACGCCTCGGTGTCCAGATCACGGGGAAGAATTGCAAAACACGTCGAAACAATTATGGTTTGTAAAACATAGCAGCGAAGTGCCAGCGGATCTCCTCTTCTCCCGGTGGCGCGGTAATAATACTTGGAAATACTTTGCAAGAAGTCTGTCTGTCTACGGACCCACGCCGAGAAGAACACACCTAAAGATTCAACTCCAACATGAGTGCCGCTCGTCGCTTGACGTCGTCGCATCCAGCCTACGAGGATCGCGTATGGTCCGTTCGTGCTTACTTCCAACTTGTACGAGGCCCTGCTGAAGTTCTACTTCCAGGATATCCCTCCGCCTCATGCGAACAGTGCTAAACCAAGTCTGGAAAATTACACCAAAAAGGACAGCGCCACCACATTCGTACGCACTCAAGTGTAATAACATTTCGCATAAAAACTATTTCTTACTATAATTACCAACACACCTTTTTTTCCGTCTCTCTGTTTTAATTCTCATTATAAATGAAATATAATTTATAGACAGAATACTAGTAAAAGTTCAGTTTTGACAAAAAAATGCGGCACTTTTGTGTTGACAGGAGTACAAAACGCTTCTAAACCGTGAGAAATTTAGGAAAAAACCAAACACGTCGTAAACAGGGTGATTTTTCAAAGGCGTGATTAAAAAAAGCGTGAAGAAACAGCGAACGGACTATATATTATATCCGAGTGCCTCACCAACAATATATTGGTCCTCCAACACGAAGAGCTTATAGTTATTGTAGTCTTCAGCAAATTAAATTTAATCCTTGTTCAATCTTTTTAATAATTTAAATATTTAGTTCCCATTAATCTCCCCTAGCCAAAAGATATAAACATAACCTTAACAGTCCCTTGCTTAAAATTTATTAACAAGACAGAGGCGTGAATATATTGACTGTTACAGGAGTAAAGTTTTCGTAGCATTTTTTTTTTAACACACGGAAATTTTAAATTTAGTATTTTAACTACTTACAACCGGATATTACCACTGTGGGTCTTCTACGATTACCCCTTTTCCATCACAAGAGGCAGTTAAGTCCAGACATACCGTTAAAAAAAAAAAAAATTTATTATAGCACTAAATTTAAGAATTTTTAAAACCGGTTCAAGAGTTTGACAAAGAATTCTTTATTCTTGTTATAGTCGCCACGTAGAAAATGCAAAAACAAAACAATAAACTACAGAAGTGTATTACGGAAACAAAGCGCCCGCCCACTCTAGAAGTTCTGCGAAGACTTTTTTAACCTTCTTCAGTTAATGGGCATTTGGTGTGCTCTTCTGCTGTCTGCAGCTTGGCTTAACGTCTTCGATAAAGTTCGTGTAAAAGCAACTGGCACCACCTTGCGTTTTGTCTTAATGGAAACTTCGGAGTGTGAGACCCAGTGGCGCCGTAATACGGCAAAAAAGGAAAAAAGGGGTTCGGTTGCGGGGTAGAAGGGGGGGGGGGCGGAGTTTGGAGGAGGCAGAAAGACATTTGCCCTCCAATAATTTCTGCGCGTGTGTATAGCCTACGTGTGTGTGCGTGGAAGGGCGAAGTAAGATTTTCCCTCTCCCCAATTCCTTTTACCTGTTTATTCGGTAAGAGCGGCAGAGGTTGCAAAGAAAATTGCCATACATAACTGTTACGCATGTTCGTTTTTATTTATTCTAACTTCCACACTATATACTAGAGGGAGGGGCTAATCTAGAGACTGCTTGCCTTGCCATACTAACCTAGGCTTAAATCTGACGACACGCATGTATACATATATATATATATACACACGCACATATACATATGTATGTGTACATTATATATGAACTAACCCCGAGTTCAAACCCCGAACGTCGTAAATGAATGAAAAATTACGCTCGTGAACATAACGCCGTTGCAAAGATATGTCTGCCTAGTTTCGACTCGTTGTTCGTACGTATTCTCCACGTCGTGTCGTCCAGAAATATTTGCATATTCACTGTCAAAAATTTCCCGCGAATTTACTAAGTCTTGCGGAAATGGCGCCATAAATATAACGAAACAAAATACGCAACCGCGAAACAGTACTAATCTCTGCAAGCAGATATAAAAAAAACTTCTCCTTTATCCACGAACATTGCCGAGGAAAACAGGAAGTGCTCATTGTTGCTAAATCAGACAATGATGATCCGTGCGAATATTAATGCACTTAAAATGCATGTATAAATATTTTTTAAAAAGCACATAAATTATATTACAAACTACCAATAACAGATGGCAGCACTTCAAAACAAGCAATAAGACGAGAAACTGAAAAACTGATGTTTTTTCTGTGCCTCATAAATAAAATTTTCACACCGTTAAGAACACCATTGCCCGGACGTGCAATTAATTTTTTTCGTCTAGGAGAAATAAATTTTCTAATTTATATTAACTGTTTATGCTCAGTGTAAGAACATCATAAAGCAATTGACGTGCAATTAATTTTTTTTCCGTCTCGAAGAAATAAATTTTCTAATTTATATTAACTGTTCATGCTCAGTGTAAGAACATCATAAAGAAAAAATTATCTCTAAATAAAAGCTTTAAACTGACGGGAAGTTCCTTGCATTTACCTGAAGCTGTGTTATTGACCGTGGGAAAGTTACGAACTGATAAAATTATCCCGTACACCTACGTAATTAAGGTTACATCAATAAATGAAGCGTTCAAAAAATTACCAATAAATTCGTATACGTAATTTCTTATGCCAGTAGTTTCAATGGGAAAAATTTCAACAGTCTTCAACTTACTTACTGTTCTGTTTTTGTTCGTTTGATTACTCACATTTTCCATCTTCCTCGGCTTGTACTTGCCGATTCAGTTCCTCCTCCGGAATTACGTATTTCTCATTTGCATATCACATCTACACGTACGTACACCGTGGCGGCAGCTTGCTGGCACATGGGACAGTCTCTACTTCCTCCAGTGGAACAACGTTTCCAACAAAATATACTCCCCCTCCCTCGGGTCAAGTGGCTAGAGACGATTATGTTTCTGTTTACAGAAGTAATTGGTAACAGACTTTCGGTTCGACAATATAATTAGGGGTNCAGTCCCAGTATACTAATTTTTTTTTCCTTACACCCCCATAAAAATACACGTTGACCAACCATGGTCACCAAATAACGAGTACAAATTTGAATAATTAGAAACCCATAATAATTACAAGAAAATCCCCTCAGTTATACAGTAATCTGACTACTGTCATGTTAAAAGGAAAGAAAACCCCGTAGGGTGAAATGCGTATCTTGTGACATGGATATAGCGGTCGTTCTCGAAGATGTTCCGTTTTCCCCCGCCTTCGCATTCCGGCGCTGCTCCATACTCGTCGGCTGTCAAGACCTCGACGTAAAGAGCCAGGAGCCCGTATCTCTCCCCTCTCCCCACCACAGGCCCGATGCTCACGTGGTTTGTGAGAACCCAAGTCCAGTACACGCGGGTATTACCAACGAGCAACACGGTGATTACTTTCCTGTGCGCCGACCTGCAACGAACTAGCTTCGCGTGGGTAGCTGGCGAGAAGGAAGGCAAGTCACTAGCATCCAACATCTTGATTATTACGTATAGTGGGCTATAGGGGCTACTATACTTTACACTATATCTCTTGTACAAATATGCATACACGTGTACACATGTAAACATGCATCAAAAGAGAAATTGTGTAAGTTTAATATTCAGCTTATTTTTTATTTTATGTATTTGGCTTTTATACATTTCATGTAAGCTACTTTCTAATTTTACAGTAGATATCATGTTTTGTCTCTCTTTTTTTCTTTTCAAAAAAATAAGTGTCGAGTTTAAATTTTTATCTAAAGTGGTTAGGTGTAAGAGAAGGTGATAATACCTTAACTTCGGCACAAAAAATAAATACATTATTATTATTAGAATAAAAAGTGAATAATTAATGTCAAAATAAGGAAATATGTTTGTACATGTATTTAAATTTTTAACTACTTTCAAACTTCTTTCAACTAAGTCAATTTATTTGTAATGCCAATACCAAGAAATATTTGGGTGTATAAAACCAACCCCTCCCCCCCCTCCCGTTGCCACAAATATTTTCTGCTTATATTTGTTGCGAAATTGTTCGAATGGATTTGTCGACATTTGCTACAAATATGTATAATTTTAATATAAATCCCCACTAAAGCAATATTTAGCCTTTAAATTTAAAAAACGAGAACTTGTAACGTGTGTATACACCGCGCAGTTTTTTTTGCAGCGTTTCTAGAGATGAATTTTAAGAGTTCACTATGTCAATATACGTGATCACAAAAATAAGACCTTGCGTACTAGACTTCGAGGTCGTCAAGTTTCCTCACGGGCGTGCTTATGCGCGCGTATTCGCTTAAGCAGGTTACGCGATACGCCAACGAGCCCTCTCAGACAGTACCCCCGCCCTTAAAACTCAGTATTCGGGTGGCGGCCCTCGCCTTTCCTAAAATTTATTTCGTGTTGCTATCGCGTGTGTGCCAAGGAGAACGGGGAACGGAGAGAAATCTTAAAATCATGGCAGGAAAGAGATGCACCCCGTGCATTCTCAATACTCCCGAGCAACAGGGCGTTTAGCATTCAGCGCGTGCCGCACGGTTTATATCCCCGCGGCGTTCTCTACGCAGGCAGGCAGGCAGGCAGGCAGGGGAACCACGTATGTTCGGCGGCAGAGGGCCGAGCGGTTGTAACTCCGGAGGTATCTGGAGCACGCTCGCTCCAGTTTAGCAGCCCCAACGAGATACGCCAAGGTTGGCGGGGTCCTTAAACTTAATTCGGGAAATTAACGACTTCCCTCATTTCCCTAAATCAGCCACTGGTGACGATAAAAAAAAAAAAAGACGCACCGCAAGTAATTTCTCCAAGAAATGTCATCTGGTTTAATAAATAGAATTGTCAGATTAGTTCGTTCATGGCTAAAGTTCTACTTTCAGGTTATTCCTCCGCCTCGTGCAAACAAAGCTCCAGGAAATTACACCAAAGCGACAACGCACCATATTCGTGCGCAACTCGTATTAATGATATTTGGAATGAGAACTATTTCTTGTTAGGCACTAACACCACACTTATTTCCTATCTGTTTTTATTCATATAAATGAGACTTAAAAAATTATAATTTATAGATTAAAAAAAAGTTAAATTCAATTTAATCAAAATAAAGATACTTTTACGTTATAACAGAAGTGTAAAACTGTTGTGATACACGACATATTCGGGAAACGACCAAACACGTCATAATGTACGAGGGGTGAATTTTCTAAACGTTTTATTCAAAAAGTGTGAATGTACCGGGACTAGAATATTCGCATTTGAGGCTCAAAAGCGATAAGGGCGACACTGACGCGCGCATCAAGTGCGCCATCGCCGCTAAGCGCAAGGCTCTGAACTGACGTGCATGCGTGTGCCTATGGGACTTAAAAGCGGCGACAGTTTCATTTTGTAGATACAAAGCCTGTAGCAAACACAGGCCCCTTATCGAATTTTTGTTCGTGCTCGGTCAGTATGTTTTAGGATACGGTAGTCTGAAAAAACTGTTTTTAAGTACTCCAAAATAATATCTACAACAGGCGCGATATCTTGAAAGTGCCATTCCGTCCTCGCGTGGAGTTTGTTTTCTTTTTGTAGGTAAAAATATTTGTAACGCGTTTAATAGTTTCGTCAAAAAATACGACAAACACGCTACAACGCGTTGAAAGGGACGTGTAGGCGGCCGCATTAATGCTATTATTCTTTAATTTACACAATTAATTTTGTTTTAAACACGAATGACTGTTGGTAGCGCAAGGAAAGGCGTAGCTGTTGCACCACTTCAAGGTCAAAGCAAACTAATTTACAGTATTTTTGTAATTTTTCCTTGTGTTTTTAAGTTGGTTAATGTCTTGTAGAGTGAAATAAACGACGACATCAGTGTAGAGAGGAACTAAATTTTTTGAACAGTATAAACAATAATTTATGCAGACGTTACCTAGTATTTTAGGGTAGCGTGCTCTGGGCCTAAAAAAAAAAAAAAAAAAAAAGTATTTGACACGGAGTAAATGTAGCTGTTTAGAGCTTCGAAGCGACTTTATTTTTTCAATTCCTCGTCCCCTTATATTCGGCGTTGGAAGTTGACAATGCCACCAGAAGCAAACTGCGTGGTAACAGAAGTACGGCAAAGTTTCATTCTGTATCGTCTCTGACAGCTTCGTTATCATGGTTTATACTTCTTGGCGCAGTTTTCTTATGGTCCGTCATCGAGTCTTTGATCCCGGAAGACGGGCACCGCATCACAGCGCCCGTAGTTGAACAGCGAGATGCACACACACGTCCTGCAAGACAAATGTCCGACGTGATCTGGCAGCCTGTGTATGCCCGGAGAGCTCAGACTAATCATAATACCACTAGTAGGCCTATAGGTTTTTTCACGGTAAAGTGAATACTTTGGAATAAACCTCTCAAAAACACTGCCCATTAACTGCGTGTATTATAAAGAAAACATTGACTGGCAAGCTGTCTTTTTAAGTTGGCAACGTGGCACGAAAAATAGTTCGTGTTAGCAACGTATTAAAAGTGTGACGTTTGAATCTGTGAACAACCAACCTATTTAATTTAGTCTGTGTTTGTTTAAAGCACATAAGTGTAAAATTTAGCATATTAGTAACATATTTAAATTTTTTACACTTCGGCAATTACATTTGATTTACGCATGAATAAATTGGTGTGGTCCACGGCGATGTTAATTTTTGCATACGGTGGAAGGACACAAATCGCGGGAGGAAAGTAGATCCTAATTCAGAGTTTTCAGAAGTGCTCACTTTACCACGAACATTTTATAATAACCTTTTATTATGTACCGAGGCTAACCGGGGCGTTGATATAATGAATTAAAACAGACAAACGCCAGCGCAGGGATCAGAAATATGACAAAAAAATACGACCAAGTAAACAAATAAACCAGCCAAGGTTAGCTAATGTCAACAGCTACGAAAATAACACGCGGATAATCCAGCATGGATCTGTGTCTCGGCCTGGGAGCATGCCCGAAAACGTGACATTATTTTTGTTCTCGAAACGTCGCTTCTGTTCTCTTCGCAGGAAGCTTTGTTTGCTCGACAATGTTGTCTTTACCGAGTCGTTATATACTCTTATATATATATATATATTCTTATATATATATATATTCTTATATATATATAGTCGTTATATATATATATTCTCTGTACATACAATCCTGACATTCCGTCTGATGGGATTATTTATTCTTGAGTTTTTTTATTCAGTTTCTCTAGTGAATACTGCCAAAATTTCTCGAGCAGAAACACTTGTGTGTTGTTATTATTATACGCTGTTCACGGTAAAGTAAGCACTTTTTGAAATAACCTTGAAAAAAATTACTGCCCATATACGCTGTAGTACGCACTGGAAAGTAGATTCCCAGTTAGGTTGGCAGAAAATTGCCAAAAAAATAGTCCGGAGACTTAGCGTTGTGTTAAAGGTGTAATATTTCAGTTTGTGGCAACTAACGTTACTGTTTATTGTTTCCTACACGCCGGAACATGTATCTGCAACTTAGTAACACATTTAGGACTATATTTCTAACTAGTTCACGGTTTCACTTGGATGTAGAGTGAATAAAGTGATACGGTCCGTTGCAATGTTAATTTTAAGTATGGTGGAAGGATACAATGAAATCAGAGAAATTAATCCTAAGCAGGGCTTTAAAAAATTGCTCAGTTAACAGTGAGCAGCCTATATATTCTGACAACCGGCAACCTTAACCCATTATTTATTTTTGTGTCCTTTTTTATACATATAATATTCTGACTCTTTTGCTGCGTAAACCTTACCCCTGCGTTGACGTACGTCCGACAATAAAGGAAAATTCTATCACTTGCGCCCACTGCAATAATCATTCAAAGATAACATAACTGTCCAGGGTATGAAAAGGCACACATTAACGGCTATTACGAAACATCTTTTATATAGGGCGATAGTACCCGGAAGAGGGGGGGGGGGAGGTAGGG
>NQII01001832.1:139775-164808 GCA_002778355.1 Clitarchus hookeri
ACCAACGATGATGACATGCCGACCCTTCGCAAACGAAATTACTGGATGTGCCTTCAAAGGTCGGCGGGATTTATTTTTAGATGTACTCTCATTTCTCATGCTGCGTTCCGCCTTTGCATCATCTACATTTCCGCTTGATCCCCTCCTCAGGTTTAAACACTGGACTCGCACCGGGAGTCACCGGGTCCGAATCCCGCGGTCCGGGCATCCCTACTTCAGTTTTCCAAGATTTTCCGAAATCATTTCAGGCAAACGCCTGAAATCTAAGGATATAAGCAGATTTATTCACTGAGAGGAATGTTGTTTGAGCTAACAATACATTTATATGTATATGGCCAATCAAATAGCGTGCCATCAGGCAGATTTTGCTGGCACAACTAGACGATTTGATCAGTTCAGGTGTCTCTTGTTGGATGAACAAAATCTGTTTTGTTGCATTTCAGATTTTGTTTGGTCAACAAAATATTTTGTTAGAGCAACTACTGATCTGTTAGGCCGTATACAACCAAACAAATATTTTGTTGGCTCAAACAAACATTTATTTCATTGTTCAACAATTCCTCTCCGATTGTGTTCTAGTATGTTTCCGTCTCGGAAGTAACTTGCTTAGGGCAGGGCAAGGCGCTGAATCCTAACTAATATAATAAACGCGAAAGTGTGGGTGTTTGTTTTTTTTTCCTTTCATGTCGCAACGGAGGGATCGGCGTGATTTTTGGAGAGCAGGTAAGTGACCTAGGCTACTTTTTATCCCGAAAAAAAAATATCTCATTACCCCAGGAATTTTTTTTATAGTAAAAATAGCGCTCGGGGTACAATGTAAGTTGTTAGTGTGGGACGAAAGCACAATGCCACACAAAAAAAAAACCATAGAGGCCCTAAACCGAACTCTACAGGATATACGAAACAATACAGACATTATAGGAGGGATGGTTGTATTACTGGCCAAACTCTACCGGTGATTCAGAGGAGCACACCTGCAGATAAAATTGAAGCCTGTCTCTCAAGTCGTCAAGCTTATGGGAAAATGTCAAGAAATTCAGCTTGACTACAAATATGAGTGTGCACCTCTACAATGACGTTGATACAGGACATTATGCTGATACACTATTAAAAATTGGAGATGGGCGGTTAGAAACAGATGCCGAGGGCTGTGTGTCACTAACGGGCGATTGTAGTAATTTGGTGCAGTGTGATCTGATTGCGAGCGTTTACAAAGACCTACAAAGAAATATAAATGACGACCAGTGGCTATGTAAAAGAGCGATTCTAGCACCAAAAAATGACATCGTTAGTGCTCTGTCTGTGTTTATGATCAGTGTCTGTCTACTAACAAATACCGTTATTTCTCCCTATAAGCTAGTTATCTATAAATATTGAAGACCTCGGTTGCTACGCGCCTCCAGAGTTCCCCAGCTTCGACGGTTGCGGAAACTAGCCGATTGCTGCCTCGTTTTTTTTCCTACAGAAAAATGTAATGAGAAAAAAGAAAAGGTTGAAATGGGGCGCGTTGAGGCACAGCGGGGGAACATAACCGTAGTTTCCCCACAGGACGGCACCGCAGCACACAGCCACCTGGTGATGCCCCTGAAACCACCCCCCGCCGACAGGGGTTGGGAGGAGAGGAGGGTGAACAATCGATCATAGGCCGCCGCCGCTGCAAAGTCGGGGTGATCAATCCCTGCGGCCGCCCAACAAATGGCGGCTGACCGCCTAGGCGCCACCGCCTCGTACAATCGCGGCAACCCCTCCAACTAGACGCCGCGCCGGGTTACAATAGAAATAACCAATACCGGAGGCCCGGAAATGTCGTGAATTCATTTGAGGGCAAGTTAAACTTCAATAGCGCGTATATTTCATTTTCTGCTTCTATTGGACTACAGTGAGTCACAGACAAGTCGTGATCAGAAATGTACTGTTACCTTAGCCCACCGCGCGCCGAACGGTGTGCAGAAAACATTTTATTAAAAATCCGCCCCAACATGTCCCGAGTGAGGTCTCCTTACGAATAGCATTTAAGAAACGTTACGCACTTACGCACCTGTAAACGTTTTTAAGTTCCTTCATTTCTCACTAAAGCATGTTTTTGTGGTAGTCAGAATGGCTCAAACAGGTGTTCTCACAGTCATTCTTAGGTATCAACATTTCGGTACAAAACATTGAAAGGAATAGGGACGTGCATCAAATCTTTTTTTTTATTATTGCATCATTAAATGGTAGGGCCTCGCTGAAAGTCTCGCAGAGGCGCGTTATCGACGTCATAGACTGTACGCTAGTTCAGTGCTTTGCGCGTAGAGGCGATGAGAGTTGATGGGCAGGTCTCGGTCGCCCCTAGCGCTCCCACACTTATAGGCCTCAGGCGTGCAGAATTCCTTCAACCAGTCGGCCGGCCACCTTAAAGGCCGCGACTGTACACGATTATCCACAATTCAAGGTACTAACTTTCTGTGCGATGATTCGTTATATGGTAGATAATGTTTAGCACATACTTGTTTTCGGAGGGTGCTAGTCTCAAACTTTCTGTAAACACGTTCATTTGAATCATATCACACTCTGTATCTCTCATAACCCCTTCAGATACCACTTTAATTTACAGTTTCAGGTGTCGCAAACAAGAAATGCTGTACTTAGGTCGACAAAACGCTTGTTTAGCTGTCGGAACCAAAAGCTGTAGTCTTTGTGTTTGGCTATAGCGATAATTATTCGTAACCTAGAGCAGCGACATGGTTTACGTATTACTTACGCCCAAGCAACGTAACTGGGCACCGAGATCCGTAGCGTGCACTATCGGCCAACAAGTAACTTTCATGTGCGTCGTGTACACTGGCTATGACTTGTTTGATATACTGGAATCCCTTATTTGGACTTGCTTACAGAGTGGTTGTTTCCTCAGGTAGAAGAGGCGGCGGGGACTTCATTTTCCAGCAGGATGGTGCGCCACCCCATTGGCACCTAGCTGTTCGTGGATGCCTGGACGAGACGTTGCCGCAACGCTGGATTGGTCGAGGAGCAGCTGGTGACTGGACTCATCGATGTACGAAATTTACATATAAAGTAATTTTAAAAACGTATTTCTGGTTTAATCGTTCACGGAAAATTATACAGCAGCTGTGTGGCGAAGTTGGTGCGAGACAAACATACAGACAGCAAACGTTCACCCTTCTATGTTCTACTGAGTGGAGTTATTTGTGGGCTTGCTAATTGCTAAGAGTCCACTCCACAGAAGGTAGGGAGCTTTTAACCCAAATAACTACAATTAAAGGACTTCTTGGGACCATAAGAACACTGGCTGAATATCGTTGTTCCCAATTTGTGTGCAGTGCTTTCCAAAATGATGGCGCACTTGCAAAAACCTTACCACAATTCCTACGCCATCCAATTTGGAGTCTTCGTCAAGACAAACATTTGATTAGAAAGTTCTTCAATGAATAAACTGCAATCAACATTTTCGACCAATAAAATCTTTGCTAGTTGGTTAGGTACACGACTCACTACTGTCTAGATGATTTTCGTAGTTTACCACATAGTAATAAGTGGGGCGTGAATTTATTGCTTTCTTGGAACTGCAGCCCTTATGACAGTGTGAACAGATGAGATAATCCACCAAACAATAATTAACTTTTAATAAACCAGACTTTCAAAAGCAGTATATAAAAAAAAAACCCATTCAAAAACCTACTCAATATGTTAGGAAAATAATGCCCATTGCAACAATTATGGCTGAA
The DNA here is from genome assembly GCA_002778355.1 of Clitarchus hookeri. Taxonomy (NCBI): domain Eukaryota; kingdom Metazoa; phylum Arthropoda; class Insecta; order Phasmatodea; family Phasmatidae; genus Clitarchus; species Clitarchus hookeri. The sequence goes on from NQII01001832.1 coordinate 143,498, forward strand.
TTTTTAAGTAGACACATGTATTGTACACTTTTTTTATAATGCTGAACAATTTAAGATGCCTTAGAAATTATCATACATAAAACAGCATGCCAGTTGACTGGCTTGTGTACAGAGTCTATGACGCATCTCTCTTAGTGCTCCAGCACTCCTAGGGTTCTGGACCTCGAACACACATGTCCTGGAGGATGGCTGCACCCTCGCTAGGAATTCCTAGTGTAGTTATTTTTATAAAGATCACTGTCCACAACTACATGGATCGCAGCGAATAAATGTTCTGGGAAAAAAATAGTCTGCCAACAAAGGTGAAACTCAATCTGAGGTTTACACTGCATACTTCTATATCACATAAGCAGATTTAGAAAGTACGAGTGAGAAAAAAAAATTACAGTTTGAATACACAGTTTAACAGCAACAAGGAAAATGCAACGTGGCATCTGTAGTTCGATACATAGGTTTCACTCAAATACCACAGCAATTCATTAATACATGAAGAATTCAGCTGCAATGAGCAGTAGTCTTTGAAGGTTGTTCCATGCTGCTTCATGACCTGGGTGTAGTGGTCAGACTACTCTCCTCCCACCTAGGCAAACTGGGTTTGTTTCCCGGCAAGGTCGTTCCCAGATTTTTGCATGCGGGAATCGTGCCAGACAATACCGCTGGTCAGTGGGTTTTCTCTGGAATCTCCCATTTCCCCCACTCCCACATTCCAGCACTGCTCCATACTCACCTTGCTTCACCCTCGTAAGCTCTCAAGACCTAGATCTTAAGAGCCACCCAAATCTCTCCACAATGACTTGGTCAAACTGTGATGTTAAAAATATTACGCCAGCCACGCAAATTTTAGATCTACCTTGGTGTGAAACATGAAATAAACAAGACTACCTTTGCCTGAACCCAAGAAAGGCTCAGCGGTTAGTAGCTGGACTTCCTGATTCAATTCTCAGACACCCACAAAATGGCACGGGATGTTTCACATGCGCTCGGTCCCTGATGTTCGCACATAATCAAACTATTGGCCACAATGTAATGGAAATATGCCACGGACATAGTTTGATGCACGAGAAGCAAGGCGACATTATTGGAGGGGGCTCCACAGTCTATAATTCATTCACAATTACTTCACACTTTTCGAAACCTTGTTGAAGTTCTAATTCCAGGATACTCCTTCACCTCATGCAAACTAAGCCTGGAAAATTACACCAAAGGACAACGCACCGTATACATGGACACACTATAGAGTAATAATATTTTGGATGAGAACTATTTCTTACTAGGCATTACCAACACACGTTTTCTCACGGTTTTAAACTCATATTAATTATAAGTGAAATATTATAATTTGTAGATAAAATATAAATAACATTTTGATTTAACTCAAAAAATTGTATACTTATATGAACAAAAGAATAAAACACTTTTGATACCTGGCATATTTAGGAAATAACTAAACACGACATACATGGTGTGATTTTTCAAAAGTTTGATTCGAAGTGTGAAGAAACTGCGAATAGACTACAGTCCTTGCATGGGCATGCACATGTCTGAATGATTCGGCCATTAAATTACCAATCTGAAGATGCGTGCTTTCAGTCTTGAGTTGTCGCTGCTCGCTGAGACATACCCCATAGTGGTTCGTGTTTTTTCAGGTGCAGTACGCGTCTGTACACTGCAGAGCAGCGTGTTTATTATCCGCTTGTATTGTAAAACAGAGTTCATAAAGGTGTAACAGCAACAATTTATTCCACAGTGTGGAGCCCACAAACGGATTGCAAAGTATTCATTGAATACAGGGGCAGAGAATGAGTGAAACATCCTGTATTTTTTCTAGAAATTATCCTTCTGAAGGGAGAGTAGGGTTTTATAGGTATGCTCCACTTCCCCTCACCTACCTTCATTCCACAGCTGTTTCATACCATTGCCCCTCAGACTTCTTCTAACACGTACATTCTTCAGGCCGGTAGAAATTTTTTTTTTTTTTTATAATTATATACCTATATATAATTTTAAATTACCTGATGCCGCAATGACTGTGCTTATTTTCCTCCTGCTGCACACTCCAGAAGACTGTATACTAATTCAATGACATTTGCCACGTTTGAATTAAATCAAGATATTGAATTAGACTAAAATAGAGCAGTAGACCTAATGTTCAATGCAGGGAACGCATTGCTTAAAACTTTTACATTTCTATGTTTCCAAGGAGTACAAAGAAAATAAATTATAATTTCACTCAAGATATTACAAAATTTTTTATTCACTCCACACATAAAGAAAACTTTCATAAAAATTTTCACAACTTTCATAATGATATATAACCACCTCAAATGCCAAGAAAACGAGTACTGAACAACGATACACATCAGTACTGTGCCAAGATAAAATAATTATAACTATATTATATGACCAAATAATTTGTGTAGGAATAAATTACTCCTCTGGACAGTAAAAATGTGTGGGTCATCTTATTTTTTTTTCAGAGTATTACATTCTGGTAAAAATATTATTAAAAAATTTCAGTCCTGTATCCAAAGTAACTTGTGTTGGCAACTGATAACGGTTGCTTTGAACAGAACCTGTCGAAAATAACTGTCCAACAATAGAAGCGCAAAGAAAAAAAAACCGCACACTTTGCAAATACTGGCATGCTGCCCTTGTGTCCAACCACACGGCCTTGCTAGACGAAGCAATGGCTGAATTATGGACAGCACACATCCACTGGTTGCAATTCAGTATTTACAATTGCTTACTGGGCACTCAATATTGAGGTATGTCTGATATTAAGTACACAAACAAATGCACATGTGCCCACATGTTTGTGGCAAACGGAGCACTTTTGAAAGCAATTTTTAAGATCTACTTCTCTCTTCATTTTGTATCCTTCCACCATATATATATATATATATATAAAATTTACATTGCCTTGGGTCTAGACTATTCATGCACCAATAAAGTGAAGACTAAAAACATTTTCGGATCTTAAATATGCAACTAAAATGCTATGTCGTAAAACTTGACTTACCATGAATTTAAACATTAAATTCGCAAAAAGTCAAGAATTGGAACTATTTTTCTTTAATCTGTGGTTACTTTAACAGGAAATCTGCATGTCAGTGTGTATGGTAGCGAAGATACCGTAATGCGCAGTAATTTTTTATTTTCAAAAGTGCTCATTTTACTGTGAACAGCCTACATACCGTAAATGGCGATAGTATTTACTTTCATATGCTTACCCTCTGTTTGTATGGGTGTGCAAGCAAGCATGCACCCCCAGTAAAATCTCAGTATAACAACTTCACTGTAAAGGAATTTTTCAAATCCCAGACAGATGTAATATAATTAATACATGTTCAGTATAACGTAGTTTTCAGTATTAAGTATACAATTTACAGTCAAATTGTGTTCTTTGGTTGATATTCTATTGTACAATGTAATTTAAGCTCCAGTTGGAAAGTCTAATGTAGGCGCCAATATCTTTTGAATGTAGATAGAATAAAATAATTGTCTCTTAGTTGCAGACACCTCCAGACAATAAAAAATGGAATTTAATTACAGAACATCAGAGATATAACAACTAACATGAAATTGACAATTGAGTAATAAAGCTTTTAATGACTTAAATTATGGTGTATTAATAGAATAAAAATAAATCACTAACGTGGAATGGACAAAAAAAAAAAAAGCACCTATAGGATATATACCACGTAAATTTGTGATGCCCCCAACATTTTAAAATTGTATACCTGTCCCAAAATGTACACCCTCAGTCTATACTATTAGAATCCTGGATGAGAACTACATCTGGCATTTGTGTGTAGTGAATGGAAGTTCTGTCAAAATTATTACTATTATGGTTCACTTATGTGTTGCTTTAATACACGAGCATTCTGGCTTCCAAGTCTTGTTCTACTGTAACTAACCTGTGTTTATACTTTTTAACTTCTCCCAGATTTACAACATTTAGCAAGAAACCGTTTAATTCTCTTTATTGTTTTTCCTACAAACACTGGGCCATGTAACAATTTATATACTGAAATGTCATACAGTAATGCCACAATATGAAAGTAAAAAATTTCATACGAGGAAACATTAAGATTCATTGCAATTTTCATCTATAACACTCAAATGTGCATGCCCCAGGCATGAATTCTGGGACATTACGTATGTAAAATATCTCAAGTGTGATGATATGGGCGATAACCTACAGGAATAAGAGGTAACAGTCTTAAGCCAAGGGAAGATTTAAAAGTCATGGCATATGTTCACACTCCCCTGCATTTTGAGAAATCATTTTGTGGGAGAAACTTATAAGTTAGTGAATGTATGAATGTAAGAGAGTTAGTATTTATTGTGATTTTTATGTGAAAATGGCAGTGTAGCAGGTCATATAATTAACACCATCAAAAAAAAATTTGAATGCAGGAACTTGAGACAAATGTACCACGGCAGAACTGTCAGGCAGTCTTGAAGTTTCTTCAGACCATAACCATCCCAGCCCAGATGACACTCAAATGAAATCTGCTTACGTGGCGATTACTGCTTTTGGATGGAGAAAAAAAAAAGGTTTATTTTAAACTAATTTTCAACTATTAAAACATTTTACAAGCTTTTGCTTTCTGGGAGTAGGAACCTCGGATTTAAACTTTCCAAATGTAATTTAAACTTAAATACTGTCACTCTCTTCTAAATGCTGTACATATATGATATTTATTGAAAAGAGGTTGTTTTCCAGAAGCATCAGTTACAGCAGACTCTTTATGCACCAACTTCAAATGGATTCTCAGAGTTAACAATTGGAGGGCAGCTAAAACACTTTCTTATTGTAAATCTCTTTAATTCTAAGCACATACTGTGTACCCAACCATTATTTAATATTTCCTGAACACGTGCAGTAGAATTATGTTTGTACAGAATATCTCGCTCTAAGTACGCGATGGCCTTTATCACATACAAAATAATGGACATTATTTATTGGTTGGGTAGGTAAGATAGGGTTAACACCTTGACAGCCAAGAAATTAAAAGAGTAGATTGCTCAGAGAAGCACGAACTCTACCCTAGCATGTTGTAAGGAACCATTCCAACATTCACCTGGTGTGATTTAGGAAAACCATGGGAAATAGCAGTCCAGTTCCTCCAGAATTCATTCCACAGGTTTACTTACTACTGTGACCTCGCTCAGCAAATAATTTAACGATACTGTACTGGATACACATCACAAAAAGCAGTCTGAACAGACTTTCAGAGAGTTGCATTTCCTAGTAACGTGGTTGATACCTGGTGGTGGAAATAAGCACTAGCTTATTGGCAATAAACTGGAGTGTTATAGGTCTCCAATCTCTGCCTGGTGTGATATAACTACATCAAAGGCAAAACACAATTTCGTGCTACACTGAAATTTGGGGTTTGATATCCAGTAAATCTTGGCTATCTGTACGAGTAATCATTACTGTATTGTCATACCCCTTAAGGCATTGGGGAAGATCCACCTTTACTTTGGCAGACGTTACTGAAGGTTCCACTCCACGGTGGGGTGGCCGTGGTATGTGTTATCCAACCAGTACTTTGCATCTGCAGTAGCCATCAAGCCTCACTTTCATTATTTGCAGGTGGGAACGATTGATTAGTCGTATCAGTCTTTAAGCATTTTTAATCTTCAGGGAGGGAAATCATTTCAATGAAAATTAAAAAGTGTGTACTAATTGCAGTAAGTTTTTTTATGAGAGTCATTTACATAAGTAATGCGCACATATTTTACTATAGAAAATATCAAATTTAATGTTACATTAATATTCATAAAATAGGAAACATTACAATTAAATGGAATTACAATAGTTCTGCACTGAAAATTAAACTTCTTCCAAGCTTGAAACCAAACATGCACTAAAACATTGCAATAAATTTAAATGTGATTAACAAATTAAATGTCAGAAAGTTGTTAATCATCTTGGTCATCAACAGTATTGTTAATGTACTGATCTGGTATTTAAAATCAGAGGCAAGTGTTTGAAGTAAGCATGTAGACTGAGAAATAAAAGGTAATAAATATGTTTTATCCTTTTCCTTCAGTTTTCTTACTGGCCGGCTTGTTGCGTAGAGTTTCAATTTTTCACCATATGTAATATCAACAAGACTAGTTATTTAAATGCATTTGCATTTTACCTTCATGTTTCTCATGTTCTGATGTATCCTGACTTTGTGGTTCGCATTCCAAATCTTCAGAACTCCCAATAACACTATTTTCACTGTTAAAATCCATTACGAACAACAATACGAAATGTGCATAGACTTACATTACTATTGCACTGGAAAAAAAAAAAAAAAAAAAAAGTAATTTTATTAACTGTACGACAGTGCTGCAAACTGTGACAAAATGACAGCTCTATGGGCTTACTTAACTGTATCTGTGCGCGGGGGAGGGGGGGGGGACCTAATGCTTTNAAGTTTTGGACTTGCATCACTACTGCTCTACACCCCTCAATTAAATGCAGATACACGTTTCTGACATGCTGCAGAACCTAATGCATACCCTCGTTATGCATGTATCACCTACAATAAATCCCTGTAACTATTTGTTTTTCTAGCAGAATGCTCCCTTAAAACTTCTTTTAATACAAAAATGTTCTTAACAGGGATTAGGGAACTCCTTGAAATAACCAAAAGTATTCAATTTAAAATAAAATAGCAAACATGAATAAAAAAACACGAATGCAACATGTTGACTTATCAATAACCAGTTCATAGAAAAAAAAAATGCCCACAAACTATAAATTTTTTTTTTTTTACAGAAAGTTTAAAATAGGCTTCACATTTCGTATCTGTGTTTCGAATCTTTTACAGTGTCAGCCAAAACTTCAACATAGCTATCAAAGCTGACTGTGGTATTTCACACAGCGGCGTAAATTATGATTGTACTTTTTTTAATCTACAATTTTTCTTTTACAGATATTGTTAAGTTTTACTCCACACTTGGTAGAATTACTACTTGCTTAAAAACTACTAAATATGCATTTCAAGCGAATGCGACAATTCACAGGTTAAAAGTATCATCATCATCAGTGTAGTAATAACCATTAGAAAAGTTATCAATAAGCAATACCAAATCAGAGAAATTTTTTTTTATGTAGTGTCCATACATGTAGTGTGATGAGCACAGGAAGTACCATATACTCATTTCCCAAGCAAACTTTGTTCATTGGATGTTGGCAATATTGGAATTGCCATTGTGTGTGGTTAAATGTTTTAAATAGTAAAAATGTAACATGGTTATAGAATAAGGGAAACAAATGATGTTTAAAATGTAAAGACTAACAATATATTGTGACATTTTCAAGACAAGAAAATCTCTCTGAAGTGTAAACATAAAAGGTGCAAAATTTCTATAGATAATAATAAAGGATAAAACTTTTTTTCTTCAAATTTTATTACAACACATTGAACAATAAAAATACAATCATTAACATTGAAAGACCACTTAGTTTCGTTGAATGTATAGAATTTAAGTCTTCAATGTTTAAAATTTACAACAAATGTCCACAAAATTTAACAAACAATTATATTCCTATCGAAAGGTGCCAGAAGTCCGGTCATTTTCTCCACTGGTCAAGATATTTATATTATGAAAGAATAATAATTCAGAGTTTTGTACCGAAACGCAGAAAACTTAAAACACTTAACTACTGCATCCATTTACATAGATTTCCTTTTGTATTTTTTTACGAGCATGTTACGAGACATGCTACAAAATACAATCCAACTGCTCGTTTTGTGCAGGTTTTCATCACAAAACCAATTATCTTTTTTTAAGACTCTCACAGAGTGTTAAAAAAAAAAAACATACAATTAAACTTTTCTCCAAGCATATCTCATTTGTATGTTCACAATAAATTAATGTATAAAAACATTGCTTAACTTGCGCACAAAATTAATTGTGACCTATTTACTAATTACACAAAATTCTTCAATCTTGAGCAAAAACCCACAAAAAATCTATTCCTCCTTTTTATATATTAATAAACTGGTTTAACAAAAACAAGATTTATAATATAGCAACTAAAAATCAATAAATAAATAAATAAATATATAAAAAAAAAATTAAAAATTAACCCAGAAATGATTAAAAAAAAAATTTTTTTACATTAATTTTTAGGTATTTTATTTATTTTAGGACAATTATTCAATCTGTCCACAGAGGACAATATTTCAGTTTATCACATTATTGTAGTACTTGATGCTATTCCTAATTAAGTATTTGCAAATACACAAAGTGTACGTATAGTTCATATCAATGAACTGTAATTTTAGGCAGCTCAAGGAAGTTATCTAGGCAGCACACCTCCTTGAAAATCAAGGTAACACATTTTTCAGAAGTTGTATGGAGAAACAACTTGTGTCTTTTTCAAAATACCCTTGCCAACGACGTTTTTTTCCCCCTTCAGCTCACAGTATCACAGCCTGCACAGTCAAAGCCCATCGCCTCAACTCGCCAGCAAAGAGGGAATGTTAACTACCAACAAACAGCAACAGACGTCAATCATTTTCCAATAGCTGTGGTCCACGAATTCCACGTAGAGCCAAGTCGGGATGAACTCTCAAATGCTCTCTCATTCAGAAAAGTGAGCAGAGATGGAAGTTATGAAACATATGTGGTTCACAATAATCTTGGCCAAACCTCAAACTGTAAAAAAAGCATAAAGAAACATGTGAGGTTTTTTTTGGGATTACCAGTATCATGTCCAACAAACAAAAATTCTCAATGTTACCATTTCAAATCCATTAATGAAAATGAATAATTTTTATTCATATGTTATTCCAGCATTAATGATATTTACTTTAAGCTATGCTAACTATAAATTCATTTTACAACAGTAGTAGTGTTTTAAACATGGTGGGTATAAATTATTTATCATATTGTATTTATAAGTAATTTGTTCTAGGTGGCCATCAATTTTATATAATGATGAAATTTATATTTTTCTGTGAGATAATTTTATAATTTAATGATACCAAATTTTATATCAGTACACAAAAATTTTGGGTAGTTAGAATAAAATTAAAAAGTGTGTCAGGAATTTATAATTAGCATAATACAGAAAGAACACAACCTTTCTCAAACTACTGATTTAAGATAAATGTTTTGTTTACCTGTTATTTTTTTTGCTTCTTGCAGTTTGGATCCTTTCTTTACTTAACTGTCTGGTGATTTTTAGTTTGAAGTGTCTGTTTTTAATGCTGTGATTTACATTTTTAGCGGTATAGAGGCTCCTGGAGTTGAACAGTTAAATTACAATATTAAATCAACAACTCATGTTTGTAGACAACATCTTTATTAAGGGGCATCATTACTTGTCACAGAGATAAATTTAAAAACAAAATAATACATGATAATTAACAAATTAAAATGCAAAATAAATCAATATTAATTTATCATGTTTTGTAACTCCTATTCTATATTATAACACTCATCTTTATTATTATACGTTAAAGTTTAAGGTTTTAAAATTACATATAAATCTAAAGGTCCATACTTATTACAATGGACAGTGAATAAACATTACAATTATTTATGTATTTTCCTTGTTTTTTTTACAGTCAGTAAAATATCCACATAGAGCATTCTACTATTAAGCTAAGTAGCGGTAGTTTCATACACACACAAAACCCAAAACCACAAAATAAATTCGAGAAAGAAAAACTCAACATTAGCAAAAATGTTTAATGCTGGCTCCACGGGAATGAACTACTTTTACGACTTACTCCATTACATCACTAACTGATAAGAAAAGCAAAAATTGTACTGAATGTGTCGACAAGTGTTGGCAGCTTACAACTATTGCCACACCCCAATATCAACTACTCTACTACAAGGCAGTCCTGAACAATCATATTCACTAAAAATCCTACACAGCAAGTTAAAAAGCCTACTGATTATGACAAAGTAAAAGAAAACTTATGTAATGGAAAAATCGCTTTGCAACTCATGAGTGCTCGGAATGTCACCCACCACACATTCGTGAATATAAATTTTGGTCGCATTACACTCGTTTGCACTCCAATGCTTTCCAAGACTCCGATCTGATTGTCTTTCCTCCAATGATCATCAAATTTTGGTCCTGTCAATATATCAGTCTCTAGAAATTGGTTTGTAACCTGCCTGTAATGTCCAGTGTACACAAAGGGGTGATCTGTTTTATTTTTAAAAAGCCCTGCTTTATATGATACTAAATTGTATTATAGAGGTTAGGAAAATTTGCTGATGACAAAAAAGAAACAAAAGAACACCTCTTTGCTACGAAATGCTTAGAAACATTCATACAAATTTGTACATCTACAAATGACAATATCAATTTACAAATAACTTGCTAAGTCTCTGCTGTTTTCTATTTAAAGAAATGTATTCAAAGAGATGATAAATTTACCAATTTAGACAAAATTAACAAACTAAAACGAAAATGGCAAAAAAAATATATGGTTTGGAAAAAACATTTTTAATTTAAGACGCGTAGAATGTAATCTTGGAGGACGGATTGAAGGGGAACAACACAATATTTCTACAGCAAAGAATAATTAAATGAAAAAAGTAACAAATTCCCAAAAAAAAAAAAAAGTTGATGCGTGGAGAATTGACACTGATAACACTTGCACACATTTCTGTATCTCGAATTAAAAGTTCCCTTGTCTGTAAATATGCTGCGCCCTGCTTGCACTCACACTCACTCAGCTAAAAACACACTCGCGAGCGGCAGACGAGCGGCTCACAGCTGGCTTCTGGTCGCTATTGGTGCTGTGCGTGACGGTGGAATGCACCAATTACTTGGTGGGCCGAATGTATGGGGCGGGGCGAAACCGCGGTGCCCGGTCCGTAGCGAGTCCCGAGGATGGAGCTTTGAACCCTTTCCATCGGTTGGTGGTGTCGTCTGCGAGCAAAAGGGTGGACAGACAGACAGCGAAAACTAACTTTTATTTATTTTTAGTAAGGCATTATTTATTAATGATTTTTGAAAATAATCAGATGCTCATATTTATGTTAAATGTTTTTGGTATTCAGATTACTTTTAGAAATAAAGGTTTATAAACATAAATAATACACTGTGGTAGTGCCATTGACGAAACCATTTTAGTGAACATGAAGAAAGAACATTTAGGAACATTTTTTATAAATTAAAATAAAACCAATCATTTTTATAAATAATTCAAATACAAAAAAAGATGGTAATATATCAAGAGTATACCTAATAAATTTTTTTGTAAAGTTATATTTCCAAAATGTGGTTGGCACACACTTACGAAAATTATTTTAGGCTAGACCAAATATTTTATGAAAAGTGCTGCTAGTTTGAGAAGTTCTCTTTTCCAAAAATTACAATTATTATCACTTTCTCATCTTCCTTTGATATTTTAACTTTTACGTATTACCAACCATATGTGTAGATTTTTGAATCACGAAGCAAGTGTTTGGAAAGGAATTTACTAATTTTAACAATCATTTCACATCACACAGTTGAACATCTGGCTCAATATGTTACTTCATATCCACTGCAGAGTGTGATCGTTAAAAATGTGTATTTTTGCAGCTTAAAATTAGGCAAAGTATTTTTGTTACATTTTAAACAAGACTTTGGTTGATTGTGCAAAAAACAGTGTCAAAACCCGTTCAAAATTCCTGCAATCAAGAGGAAATAAGTGCTTCTCCCTACTCCTCAATGCTAGCATAGGAATGGCACCAATAAATCCACAAAATAAAAAACTGTATATGTTACGTTACAATTGGACATGTTTGCTGTATTCTTATTTATTTATTTGATCAATAAATCCAGAAGTAATACCCAACTGATTTAAAATATGCTATGCTTGTTCTTGATTTGAGGTTAGAAATGGTGGTGACAGCTAACTTAGTGATGTGGAACAACAAATTTTACAACCATAAAGTTTCTGCTCGGGCTTGCTGCTGCTGTCCTAAATTTTTTTATTTTATTCTGCCCACTAAAATAATTATCTGTTGTTCTAAAACCTGTTTTGGACAATGCAAATAAATGTAGTTTATGTAGTATGTCCCGGAAGGGAAGAAAACTAATAAAATTGTTGGAACCGCATCAATTCAGATTCCTTGGTCAATAACTGGTGGAACCAAAGAACTGAGAATCTTAACAGACTCCTTACAAATTACTTTCAAATACTGTTGACAATGGACTAAGTAAAGTAATTCATATGTACAACAAAATTCCCGTCATATATATACACACACACTACGCCAAAAAATGTCATCTATTCAGCAAGCAAGGGCCTCAAGAACTATGTGTTCCAGTTTTCTTACTCTCATACGTTAACTCCACAAAAGAAAACATCACAATTTACCAAAACTAACAACACTTAAACAAAAAAAAAAAAAGTTTGACTTTCACAAAATGTCGGTCATGGCACTACCAATAGTATAAAAAATAACACAAAATAAGACAAAATTAATATTTTTTTAAAAACGGAATTACACTTTTTTTTTTTTTTTTTTTTTGTGCCCCATCAAGGGAACGTAGTATTGGGTGAGCTGCTGAAACTCTGTGACAAACATGGAAATTACTGAACTATTACAAAACAGGATGAAAGAGAATAATGTAAGTTCAAACATCAAAATCACACTTTATTTAAGGTGTCAAGTCAAGAAATTAAAAATAAAAACATCTTAAAGTGTTTTACATTAAACATACTGTGTGTGTATTTAGAGAAGAGTATATCAGTATGAAAACATTTCACTTCATTTAGAATGATGTTATATTTTACATATTTTATTCAAATGATTGGCTAGTTTTTGTTTACTTAACGTTTATAAAAAAAATTATACTTAGTTTATTTAGTTGAACTTAAATTCATATATCTTTTAAGTTGTCTGAACAACACACCATACCTTTACATGGATCATAGAAAAATTATTAGATTACACTTACTATTTTTATTTCAACTTTACACACAGGCAGCAGTTTTCAGAAACTGCATTTAGAAACACAATCTAAACATATTCCAGTAGATAAAATTTGATTACTTTGTATTGTAAACAAATGTCTAAGTATCAAAAATTAAAAAGTCGCAAATTTAGGGCAAATCTGCAAAAAAATGTATTTTACTATACAATAATACTTTTGGCTTTCAATTAGTGCAGATTTGATGAAAAATTTAACTTGCACTGCAGGGGAAAAGGAAGGATGTAAATTAACCAATTAAAGAGCTAACCACATAGTCAATAACTTAAATCATCTGCCTAAAAATCTAACACATTAAACACAACTAATATGTAATGTGAATACCACACATGAAGAGATATGAACACTGCTACTGAATAGGCAAGCGTAACAAAGTTGGTGCATAATAATGCATGGGTGAACATGTCAGTAATGGTACTGAAATTTTTTACTATTCAAGCCACATATTGCCGATAACCTGGAGAGAGAAAATAGTGAACAAAAATTCAAGTGGTACAAAAGCCAAACATTAAAATGTGCAGTTCTATGCTATTCAGCAACCTAAAAGATAGCCATAAGCCAATCTGCCTTTGCAACCTTGTAGGGGTGTGTTGAGGAAAATGAAACAATGACAAAAGTCGTAATAAACGTAGGTTTGGAAACCAAACACTTCTGAGATAAGATGTAAGCAAAATTGCAGCCATTAAAACACTTTTCATGCCTCATCGGCCCCACACTGAATGTTGAGAGCATTCCGCACTTGTAGCAGTCGTTTCTAACGACGATATAGCCGACGACACGTATGGACGTGCCAACGACTATGCACGGGAAACAACGCAATTGTACGACGAAGCACACACTAACGGAAGAGAGCCAGACAGTTGCGTTTGCACGGCATACCATCAGCACCTGTGCGAAACTGGTTCATTTACACTCAACATGCCTCATGCAGACAAGACCACGAACAATGTCAACACAAGACATGGAAGAGCGAGTGTTAACACTGACTGGAGGAAACAACGAGGCACAAGTACCAGAGGGATTACAGCATCAGAACACACTGTGCACACCATCATTTGGCAGATATTACAAGAGGAACAGTTATACCCATACCATGTTACTAAGCGTGCAAGCCATGGCTGCACCAGACTTTTCAGCCCAGGTTGCCTTCAGCCAATGGATCCTTAGACAATGTGAGAAAGATCCACAGTTCTTCACGCACAAGTTATTTAACGATTAAGCATTATTTAGTTTATTAGAAGCACCAGCACATGCCAATAAAAAAATACGGAACGTCGGTGTTGTGTACCAACGGCAGTTGTCCATAAAATGGAACAGCATGGAACACAGAATACATAACGTCTCACATGGCACAACAAATGTCGAGACACTATCTCAATATCGGCCCCGTGCTTACTGCAGCTGGACTGTGCGCTATTTCATCAGTGAGCCGAAACAAATATACGCAGTGTTCCGGAACAGTGGTGCACATCTGTGCACCGGCACAATGTATTGAAACAGGAACACACTGGCCAACCACACTACACAACAAATGTAACATCCGCAGCTTACCAACACCCAAGGTCTTTTAGGTCCTCCAACCTAAAAACTTGTGAATTATTTCTGTTTGGGGATATTTAAAATTGTTAGTGTATTCCAGCCCTATAGTGCTAACAAACTTCACGAACACATTGTCAATGGCTGTCAAGACATGCCAGGAATATATGAATGTGTACGAGCATCAATTAAGGGATCTACTGATACCTACCTTCCTATAAATTGTGGTCATGTGGAACACATGTTATAATGATTTTTTCCTCCAGTGCATATCTGATGTATGTTACCCCAGAGCATAAGTAGGGATGTGATTATGTCACTACTAGTAATAAACTGTTGGTTTCTGAACATATGTTTACATGGTATTTTTCCTTGTTTCATTTACCTCTACTCACCCATGCAGTCTGGAACTGTAATTCTGAAACATTCTGTATAATGTTAGCACACAGTCCAAATACTTGAAGTGTTTTATTCTTTCCATTTGGCCACAAAGACTCAGAATGGAGATCGGGTTAAGAAGTATATCGCCAAGAAGAGAGATGACATGACAACCAGCGAACAGAAGGGGCTTAGGGTTAAACCAGTCAAGATACACACACATACAGTATGAAGTGCATTTCAGAAACTTTGGTACCATGAAAGTACTAAAAAAAAAGTAAAAATAACAGAATTAATTAATGTGCGTTTAAAAGAAATAGTATGGTACCCATGCATATATCCCAACTGTATCGTACCACTTGGGGGAACTAACGTGATGCCCAACTTAGCATTCATTAGGTGGGTCTTTAGGCCTCCTCAGCTCATCAACATTACACCTTAGATATTAAAACCAACAAAAACCCTACGGTGGACCAGAAATTCCAGAAAACTTATGAGGAACATGCTTCAAGGAAGAAGAATAAACAATATTTACCGAGAATGGGTGACAGACTGCATAAAATAAAAAAAGAACAAAGAAAATTAAGCACATGGAAAAAAAAAAAAAAAAAAATATATATATATATATGGTAGAAAAAGGAATGTGGGAATAACAGGGTGTCTAGTGCTATATTCCTTTAATTCCTACACTTTCACTTATTTTAAATTATGTCCACACACTACCACACATTTGTACATGTGGTGTATGATGTACTTACACCAAGCTGAAGAGAATATTTTTTGACAAGACATTAAACCCATGGAAACTAAATTTTTTTACTTGCATATACAGACATTAACCATTGACAGTAAGTAGCCTGCTTGCTGTGTTGATACTGTGACATCTACCACCTCAACTAAGGTAACGGTTCTCAACTCTAAAAGATGCATGCGGTAACTGTTCAATAAGACACCTATCTTGTTGGTTGTTAACAACTGTGTTGTTGGAACACAGTTCGGGGTGGCAATCTACAGAACATCACTCACAACACTATGATAAGGTTTGCACTTATTCTCATGCCACATAATGGTATTTGCCAATTTTACTTAAGTTCAATATGAAAATCTGCAGACTATAAAAACCAGTTGACATAGTTGTTTTGTCACCTGTTATAACACTTTCCTTAAAGGCACTAGCCAACTAATTCGTTGTTGAAACCTACTTTATAGAATGCACTCATTTTCAAGTACAGAAACTGATAAGTGAACAACAGCTTGATCCAAACTAGCGATACAACACAAAAGTTTCTGTAAGTGCATGGGTAGATTCACCCCTCTTCATCTTGTCTCATTTAGCAAGCTTGACAAATTGGCTGAATGCACATCAATTTGGTCTGACCAGTCCGCTACGCACATCCCACAAATTTCCAACTAACAAAGGTAGTGAATGGCACTGTTACCCTTAACCAGGCCTTAGGGCGGGACAAGCAAAGACATGCCATGCCACCAGGGACCAAGAAAAATAGAAGGGAGTGCAAAAAAAAAAAAAAAATTAATATTTCTGACAGCATTGCAAGTTTCGCACAATAGTACTTAAATACAAGTACTGCTACTGCATTTTTAGATTACCAGAACAGGTGCAACCGCTAGAATGGTTTGGCAATTTGACGTGACTAGAAATACTGCACTGTACCGTGTGATGAAATAAGCCTATTTGATCAGCTAATGACAATAAGTTATTCATGCTCTGCGTTATGTAGGATAGTATAAACTACATGGTGAATAAACATTGGTTCGGTTGTTCTGAAACTGTCAACCATTCTCAGCAAGTGTATATATCAAGAGGTTTATTAACAATCTAGAATTAGTTGGTATTAGTTAGTATTCACAGATGGATACCATGACTTCCAAGACAATTTTTTTTGAGTACTTTTAAGCGAAACAGATTAAGTAATAATTATTTTTTATTTCATGTTCTACAATGTGAGAATAAGAAAGGAAATGGGTAAGTACCTAACAAACTAAACAAATTGACGGCACAGAATGAATCTGGGCTATTAGCAATCGTGCAAATGTGTGCACTTGCTGGCTGTGTAGTTAAAATCATTTTTCACTATTGTTAGTTCCACACATAGGTTGAATTAAATATATAGTTCACCTATACAATTCAGAACCCATTCAACAGTTTGTGGTGGGAACATATCAATATTGTCCACACCCTGCATGCCAATTTATCTAAGACTGGAAATCTGGCTTAGATTCTTGGCACCAACCATTAGATTTTTCAAGAAGTTGGTAATGCTGGCTCATCTTCATACCAGAGAAAGCAGTAGCAAACCATTGCAGGGTTTCCTGTCTAAACACCCTGGAGTACACTGTGATTTTCATCACTGCATCATTGCTTGTTGTGCTACCAACCTTCAGGTGCTGACCTCATCACCACACTAACTAATCATTTACTCTATCTATCTCTACCTCTCTCGGCTGGTCAGATGTAGGTATTGCAGTAAGAGCGACAATGCAATGCTCCAAATCCGTGATTTAAAACAGATATTCTGAATTTTAATGTCTGAAGCAATTCTACATTTTAATGTCTTGCATTAAAAGTATGTATGGACGGCATGCAATACACATATGTATGGACGGCATGCAATACAATTATGTATGGACGGCATGCAATACAATTATGTATGGACGGCATGCAATACACATATGTATGGACGGCATGCAATACACATATGTATGGACGGCATGCAATACACATATGTATGGACGGCATGCAATACACGTATGTATGGACTGGATGCAATACAAGTATGTATGGACTGGATGCAATACAAGTATGTATGGACTGGATGCAATACAAGTATGTATGGACTGGATGCAATACAAGTACGTATGGACTGGACGCAATACAAGCATGTATGGACTGGATGCAATACAAGTATGTAGGGACTGAACGCACGCAATACACGTATGTGTGGACTGGACGCACGCAATACACATACACTGTTTATCTGACAAATGGAACCTATCCTCAAAACTTAGTGNGCAATACACATACACTGTTTATCTGACAAATGGAACCTATCCTCAAAACTTAGTGTCAAGCATACTGACAGCCCAACGTAACAAAATAACAGGTTAACCACGGTATTTGGGGCAAATACAACAAACTAATGTGTATCCAAGAAATTTAGATGTGTAATTTAAAGCAAATACACTGTAGTATTCAAGAAAAAATATTAGTGCACCAAGACAGTGTGTATTAATGAAACAAATAAAATTCTTTGACATGTTATTTCCACACTTTTTGAAACAAAACAAAACTCTGACAAATTACAACAGGCATAACATGTTTACCTGCTTTTAAAATTAAAATCAAATATTTAATACTGTTAATAACATTTAAGTATTATATTTCTGATTAAAAATAAACTTTTACTTAGTTATGTATTGTTTATAACTTATAATATTAATTTTATATTCAATATTAACATTAAAAAATGAGAGCAGCAAGCTGTGAACACAACTGCAAGTAAGAAATAGTTTACATGTAAAATGTTACTGAACCAAGTTTTTGGAGTGTTATTTGCAAAGTAAATGTTACCTATTGAAATATTTATATTTTCCAGTAGCAGAAATATATTTCATTGTTAATTGTTAAAAAAAAATTTTTTATTGTCTGATTAGCACAAAATATGATGCGTAGGCCCTAGTATCGTGTTTTTATTTCCACCAAGGAAGACAATTAAACAGGTGGAGGGAGTTTGTCACTTTTTGTTTAATTTTCATTGAATTTCACTACGTTCTGCATTTATTAAGTTTCACAGTACTAGTAGCAGGCAAGTGATGGTTCCATATTTTCAGAATTTGTGACATACTTGAAATATGATGATATTTAAAGACTTCGGTTGGGGAAGTGATGTTTATGAAAAGGCTGTTGGCTGAATCCAGTTGGCTGCCATGCTAGTTCAGTGTGTTACAACAAGCATTGGACACAAATTTGTAAATTTTTAACAGTTAATAATTGTTATATGAGTATAGTAATTATTTAAAGGCCACATCTATTAATATCACAACTTCATTAATTTTTCCTTAAGTGTTTGAAATACCATTATTTAATGTGCTTGGACATTTCTTTGAGCTGAATACTTGCCATAGCCACAACAAATTGCTTTTAGTGGCTAAACGCAGTCGGAAAAAAATATAATGAAAATAACTTGCGATAACAAAAAATAGAAGCGAAATAAAGGTTACAGTAGTAGTGACAGTGTACCCACCGACTGTTTACAATATTTGCAACTAACTTTAAGTTCGTCACCACTGTTGTAAATACAAAGTTACATGATAAAGTCGAGTGACCAGTTACACGCTCGAGTTCGCACCCCTGACCCCCTCCCACCTCACAAACCTAAATTTGAGTGGATACTAAGTACAACTCTAGTAAGGCTTCACAAAAGTACAAACAGACTGTGTGAATGGAGTTAATGATGAGCAAGAATAAAGTTTCTTGTTCTAATAATTTTGTAATTTTTAATTTTAAATGCCTTTGTATGTGCGCACAACCCATATATAATTTGTGTGTGTTTACCAGTAAGGAAAAACCTGGAAAAATTTAATGTTTCTACAATTTTGTGCACACTAAACACCCTGAACAAAGGGTTGGATGGGCAGAACAGTCCGTATACTAATTGCATCTCTAAAATCGGGTTGTATGGAGACAATGCAGGAAACATGGTACCACATTGAACTGCGCCAGTGCTTGGCTGTTTAAATACAGTCCCAACCTTACAAGGGCAGTGCTAATGTGTAACACATGCAGTTACACATTCCGGAACTACAAGGAAGAATGTACAACTGCACTTACACATGCGGAATTATTTGCATGTGCAGATAAGAACAGACTACAGTGAGTTTATGAGAAGATTGTGCTCAGACTAAGAGAGAGAGCTGAAAATAAACACACCAAAAAAAATAGACAAAAAAAAAAAAGAAGAAAAAAGGCAGGGTGGAATAGCTGAACAACTTCCCAAGTAGTGAATGATCTGCTGACAAGTTTGTGCCCACACAATTACTTTGCACACATTCATGTTCCCCAACACCTCGACAAACAATGAAATGCTTTCCCTAAAGACCTGAACCATTTTTCTTGCGACGTGGATGCAGATGTAGGGAGGGCTTCAACTTACCTGGGTAAGTGTCCCCAGGTGAGTAGTAGTCGGCAGGCCCGCCTTCTTCATAGTCGTCATAACTTGTGTATCTGCGCACACAGAGAACACACATGCTGGACAGAGCTACGACAACGGCAGGCGAGTCACAACAACACTACACGACAGCCAACACGACAGGTCGCTCAGCACAGCACAGGCTGCAAATGCATCTAGCTCGGAACTGAATTGCTGTCCCTTCTTTCTGTGCGGGAAAAGCACACACGTGCATAACTGCACAGTTTCATGTAGTTCTCCATACCCTACCTTGTGTAATGCCTATCCCAGATTATCTAAACTAACTACTAGCAGAGCAACTGTATATGCACTATGCACATTATTTACACTTCCCATTAACCTCCCGAACAAGTGCATCTTTCAAATCTCATTTTATGCTTAAAAAAAATAGTCTACATTGCTGATTACAGCCATCTGAAAACATAAATGGAGTTTAGGTCATTAAAACTGTCCTCTACCTAGTGCATAAAATGTGCTGGGGTGATTTTGACAAAGCTATTAAATATGTCTTCGGTAGGCTGACCTATGAAAAGACAACATACCCAACGAGGTCCAAATAGTATTTCTAAAACACCACACATGTTATAAGTATCATTTTGGAACCTCACAATATCTTTCAAGAATGTGTTTTTCACAATGCTCTGCACTACCTAGATGCTAGTGAACTATGACAGGAGCTTTTAATGAACTTTTCTGCAGACTTTCCATGTCCATAAACCCATTTTTAGGGTGACCATAGGTACATGCAGCATGACGATAGCACTGCACACCAGTTAAGAGCCTTGTGGTTGCGAAACGATGGCACACTTTTTGAGCATGTTATTGTAGCCCTTATGGCTCCCTTGCTTCTGGGTCTCAAATGTGCAAGTAACTGCTGTGGATAGAGCGAGCGACCCATCGTGTTGGGCACTAAGAAGGGAGCAGGCGGCGCTACTTACCCGGCGGTGTTGTAGGTGTCGTAGGACTCGTAGAATCCGCCCTCTCCGCTGACACCGCCTCCAAGTTCCTCCTCGCAGCTGTAGCTCTCCTCCATGGCGACGCGGGCGCGGTCCAGGATGCTCAGCACCTTGGTCTTGGTGGGCACGGGTCGCGGCAGCAGCGACGGTGGTGGAGCAAGGGGCTTCCTGACGGCCGACGGAGGCGGCACACCACGCGGGGGCAGCATCGACCCCGGGGGTGGCGGCGGCGACAACAGCCCGCGCCCGGCACCTAACCCGCCCCCA
>NQII01001832.1:164841-180562 GCA_002778355.1 Clitarchus hookeri
CGGCCCCTCAGCGCCGCGCTGCCGCCCACTACGCCGCGCACCACCCGGCGTACCGACCGCGGTGTGCCGTTCGGCCCCGGCTCCACCACCGTCTGGATCATCTCCATCTCGCGCATCTGCTCCTGCCGTATCTCGTCGTTAGAGTCGGGGATGAGGTACTTGCGCAGCTCGGCGAGCGCGTAGGCGATGCGGGCGTGCGCCTCCGCCGGCGGCGCGAACGCAGTGATTTCGACGTGTAGGTCGTCGCTGAGGTGCGCGTACTTGGGGTCCAGCGAGGCGCGCAGCTCCTCCTCCTGCGGACAAAACACCATGAATCATCTACAAACACACAGTTCATGACGACGTGGCATAGTAGATTTACATCGTCCCGCCTCCCCGGGCTACCTGGAAACAACAGGGTCCGGCCTCCCTGAAAACAAACAGGGTCACACCTCCTCCGGCTACCTGGAAACAAACAGGGTCCGGCCTGCCAGGCGACCTGGGAACAAACAGTATCAACTCACCAGTCAACAAGGAATCCTGAGGGTAGAAACTGAGGAAAAAAAAATGCAGGTTTAAGCCTAATTAAACAAAATAAAAAATCAACATCGTAAGGGTTGCAAGTAAAAATTCATCAGTAGCGACAATTAATTTTAACTACTGCATTTCACACATTAAACAAATAAATATGTTTTTACACTTGATATTCTGTTAGAAAATAATTTCACAACGTATAATTTTTTCTCGATAGATAAAAAATGCATTACAGGCCACAAAAAGTTGCACACATACAGAATGTATCTAAATTAGACAAAACTTCGGCTGCAGGTTAATCACGAAATGAGAAGGTGAAAAAATATATAGGGTGTATATAAACTCTACCAACCAACTTTGGCAGGTGATACCTCATCTAAAAATAGGTACCCGTTGCAGAAATCAATGCGCTTAGGAAAGTTATTTTTTCCAAGTTCTTGGTGCAGCTGTACGTGGTACGGATGTAAACGATTATCGCCGAGGATTCTCTACACTGTTCATTGAGACAATCCTGAGTCGCGGGCAATCCTCCGTGTAGAATCATGAGGATTAACTACCATTGCAGCAAGTAAATTAACAGCCCTCTTGTCTCTTACAAGTCGTCTGATGCGACGTTTGTTGCGTGCCGGCTGAACTAGAACTAGCCCAGATGTGCGTACGCTACATGCAAGATGCTGGAAGACATTGCACGAGCGATGGATGCGCTGTGGGTATCTCTCTCTGCGTACAAACGGGCAGCAGCTCCGAAATTCCGACGACATTCTGCTTGTATCATCAGCATGTCAAAGGCTTTTTCGTTTGCAAACAGCATTCCATTCCGAAAGCAACACCACAGACAGACAATGTCTGACACTGAAACACACACGATTAATGGTTGCAATGTAAAACGAATGACTAACTGAATGAATGACCTTTCGATTGCCAGTTAACTTGCATGCAAAACCTGCAGTTCCTGTAAGTAGTAGATGGCTTATCTGCTTGCTGCGTGGTGCTGCATTATTCTCCGCTTTTGCTCGAAAACAGTCTTAATACCTACTGCACGAGTCCATGCAGTAAGGCACACAGGTCATTGCTAGTATCAAAGCGAGTCACGCTCCAACCGGCAATACCATAATGGAGCAGAAACAGTCATCAGTTGAAGCAAGTCGCCTCACGTATACGCACGCGAGCTTCCACGTTGAATCGGCCCATACTACTACAAGTCGTTATCGTCTTCGGGCCAGCGTTCGCCGTAGCGAACCGCCCATCTACTACGTTGATTTCCCTTAATGGTGAAACGTCAATAAGGTAGGTGTAGCAGCTTCAATATATTACATATCCCAATGCAAAATAAAAAGCTATGCCAGGCAAGGAAAGGCGGACGAAACATTTTCCAGGATGTTCAAATGCGGTTGAAAATGTTGCACGAGACAAAAGTCTCCCCACGGGTATCTGGAGTCATTGCTGTCTGCAGTGCATCCCACAACTGTCGAAGAGTACGTGGCAGAGGAGACAGACGGCCAACACGACGATCGAGGTGGTCCCACAAATGTTCAATTGGGGTGTGATCGGGGCTGTTTGGGGGCCAGGGAAGAACTTTGAAGTGTTGATTGTGCTCTTCCAGTCACGCGCGGACACTTCTAGCAGTACTGGTGGATGTGATCGCTGAGTATGGATTCATAATCAACTCAATCAAGAGTGCCTTCCAAACGGATGATGGGAAGTTGAGAATACCACGAGAACATTCCCCAGGCCATAAGACTACCCCCACCACATTGTTTACGTCCAACAATAGAAGCAGGGTGTCGGTTCTGCGAAGTTTCTCGCCAGACACACAGTCCATCCGTTTCATGCAGCTGAAAACGAGACTCGTCGGAGAAGGCTACCCCGTCGCCATACTATCCGAGCAAATTTTGTGCATTCACCTGTGTTGACATGGGTGCAGTCACCTCCCGTATGCTCTGGAGCCTCATTCGCAGAAGAGTTCGCTGAACGTAGCTGTTTTTGATAAAGCTGCCCCCTTGACCCGAAAGCCGATGATCATCCCTTTTTGTAACTCGGCTAAATCGCTTCCCTTACCTATGGCAGCAGGAAGCGCATTAGGTACAGCCAGCCTATCTGTCGCATTATTTACACGCTTCAACAGCCCACTTCACGGACCATAAGTCATGGGCTACGTGCTACAGATGGCACTTCTAGTAAGTGGTCATGATATGGGATTCGACTGTGTACATTCAACGCAGCTTTCTCGAAAAATACTACCACTTTAAACGAAGTCACTTTTTTGTTATTAAATAAAATTAAAACATGCTAATTTTTAAGAAGTGTCATACTAATTTTTGTTTTAAATGGGCATCATTAAAAGCGGTTTCCATTCCCGGTGGGGTCGCTCCCGGATTTCCGCATGTGGGAATCGCGCCGGGCGATGCCGCTGGTCGACGGGTTTCCTCTGAGATCTCCAGTTTCTCCCGCCCTTTCATTTCGGCGCTGTTCCATACTCCCCTCGCTTCACCCTCATCAGCTCTCAAGACTTCGATGCCACTCACTTCGCAGTACAGAAAGTGCACTGGGATTCCAATGCGTGCCAACGGGCCTGCACTGGCAGTGTGTGTGGCGGAATGCCTCGGCCGTGGATCGAGCAAGACCACGAATAACTACTACACCAGACACAGTATCGCCGTCCTGACACGTCGCCAAATAATGCGATACGTCGTCTAGTCACGCCTGCGGGCGTCTCGTTAGTTCCCTCCCCATACCCATTACAGAATATCAGGCGACACAAGATTCGCCAGCAGCCAACGTAAACATAGCGCTCATTTTAACACTGTCGACGTACGAATAACGAATACAGCCTGTCCACGACGAAGCCGGCAGGTTTCAATTAACCTCGAGAAAAAAAATGTCATTACCCATAACTCCACAGAAACTGCCGTTAACTCTGACTTACAAGCTCCCAATTGTCGGCAGAAAAATGAGAAAAAGTGATACTCTGCGAGTGTAACGTTTAAATTTACGGCAAATCACATTTTTTAAATTCCATTTTAGAATTCGCTGACTATTCTGTTTTCCAGCCAGAGTCTTACCATTTTCCCTAGGGGCAGCAGTGGCGTAGTGGCCAGGGCGCTCGCCTCCCACCACGGCGATCCGGGTTCGATCCCCGGCGGGTTCACTCCCGGATTTTCGCATGTGGGAATTGTGCTGGACGATGCCGCTTGCCGGCGGGTTTTCTCGGGGTACTCCCGTTTCCCCCACCCTTGCATTCCAGCGCAGCTCCATTCTAGGGTTTCATTTCTCATGCTCGGGTCCCAGCTGGAAATACCGTCACTCGGAGGGTGTTGCCTTGCCCTGGGTGCACTCCCCACACTGCTGACAACAAGCATGATATCGGTGAAGTATAATTAAACTACACTGAAACAGTCCAAGCAAGCAGAGCCAACATTTTTATTCAGCCCATCGATATTTCTCGCGATGCACGCTATTGACTTCACACGAGCGTCCATTACAAACACACACATATAGGCCCTATGTCACTCAGCGAAGATTTATTTTTGCCGGTTCATAGGTAAACTTAAGAAATTAAATTTTCGAACACATACAGTCACAATTACATTATCATGTTTTCACGCGAATAACAACTTTTGCAAAGTAGCAATTATTTTTTTCCTGGCCGAGTAGAATATTCTCCGACATTTACCTGTGGGTGGACATCCTGTGTTTTATATACATTAAATAACCATATAATTTATTTAACAAATATTTTAAAATAAATTTGCAATAAAAATAAGTAATGGATGCACGAGTATTTCACAGTTTGAATTCTCATAGTGGAGATAAGGGATTTTTCTTTCTTGGTAGATTCTTAACACTTCTGTAGATACGAACTTTTAGTAGCAGCAGTTATTATTTTTACTAGTATAACTTAAGTATCTATAAAACATTTCTAGTGTTTTTCAAGAGGGTAACGATACAAAATAAGAAAATTATATATAAAGCGTGTCCGATACCAAAACGATTATTTTATATTTGTACTAAACATTGTTCAACTTGTACGCATTGTATGTTACGCCATTTTCTTAGAATAAAAAATTTTTTTACACATTAGATTGAGTGAATAATTTGATGCCAAATCTAAATTTTTTCTGTTTTGCTGCAGCCATAATAACAGATACTAACCAAGCCGTGCAAATGAAAAAATTCCCGATGCAAAAAAACCGTAGGCTACCTCGTGACACACATGTAATTACCAAATAACAGGCCGCACACATGGAAAAGTTAAATACAATGGCATTCATTTTTATTTTCTTTAACGAATTAACTGTTATTTGGTGATTGCATATATGTCAAGCGGTAGCCAATGGCATTAGTTTACATTGCAGATTTTTTTTCATATGTACAACTTAGTGTTTGTTACTATGGCTGCAACAGAAAAAATGGTATAACCTAAAATGTGTACAAGTTGAACGATTTTAGGTAAAATTATAAAATAATTTTTTGGTATCAAACATCTTTAAGGGCGCCGCCGGGTTAGAACTAGTCCCTACACAAGAAAGGGAGCGATAAGGACCACATTGGCACGCGCATCAAGTGTCGCATCGCCGCTGGGCGCAAGACGTCGAACTGGCGTGTAGTCTTTTCACAGAACAGTTTTTTTTTCTATCGGAGTCATAGCGGTGACTGTATAATTTTATTGGCGGAAAGTCTGTGGCAAAGTTCAATGCAGTACGATATCTACGTTTTGCTTGAACCCGATTAGCGTATTTTGAGATCCAGCAGTTTAAAAAGGCCGCTCCAGCCATGTTGGAGAGCTTAGAAATAATATTCCTAGTGTGCGCAACGCTTTGAAAGCGACATTCCGTACTCGCCCGAAGTGTGCCCCCCCCCCCGTAAATCAGCACATTGGACACACTTGAAATATTTCCGTAAAAAACCGGATTTCCCAACATCCTGTATCGCAAGCCAAGCGCCTGGCACGTGCCGCTAAGAGCCCGTGTCACCCGCAATATTGCATTTTTTATTTCTTCCCAATTTAAATTTAAGAGCATTTATTGAAAAATGCAGTAATAGAAGCTTAGCTTATTGCCTTACCCATCATTACGGATATAATACACGAACTACTAACGCATATTTATGTAACCATTAACTTACTACCAAATTTTATATTATAACTCATTCTCGCCTTTTAATGACAACCAGGGAACATCTATTAATAAGGTTCAAATTTTTTTTGTAAAGAAACATGAAATGTAACGAACGCTTCTATAGTGAAAAAATTTCAGTATTGACCGTGATTCTTCTGTTATGACATTAAAAAGAGATCCGCTAACCGTGAACCGCATACTGGCGGTTGTAAAAGTGTGGATTCCGCAGGGGTGTAGAAAGTAGTAGGGGGAGGGGGGGAGCCAAGTGTGTGTGCCAAAGGTATACAAGGACGCCTTCCTCGACGAACTTACCGCAAATAAACACGCGTGAAATACTAGCAACGAGAGAGAGAGAGAGAGAGAGAGAGAGAGAGAGAGAGAGAAGTCCCACAAGACGTTCCCCGAGCGTAAACTAACACGAGGATGAAGTGACAGTTTATTACGGCCAAATTATTGCAATAGTTCACTTACTCCAGTGAATTTATAGACGTATAAAAACCGGGGACGAAGCTCCTCATCGCACTCATAAAGAGATCGTGGTTTTCATCATCCTAGCCGGCTGCACTTTTTCTTTACCTCTTCCCATCATTCCAGGAGAAAGTCTGTAGAGATTTTCCCCTAATTCCACAGGTTGGCTAGCGGTATCATTATAGCAAATTCCCCTACATTTCCCGGTATCCTGTTATGTTTTCCTGACCAACTTACGGGGTAAATATTTTTTTAAAATATCTTTTTCCTAAACTATATAACAAATTTTCCATGGGTAACAATAACATAGCCTTCATTTATGGATATTTTCCTATGTAAAAACCAATATTTATAAAAAAACAAACTAATAACAAAGAAGGTAAATGAAAAAAAAAAAAAAAAAAGTGACGTACAGATTAAATACTAGCGTTTTCAGAACCAGAACATCACAATACAATGTATCAATTCAATGAGAACCACTAACAAAAAGTGTTTCAATTATTATTTTAGCAAAGTAAATCTTGTACTTGCAAAATCTTACACTTACACCTAAAAAATATTTTCTACAATGCTAATGCTTGCTGCAACCACAAAAAAAAAAAAAAAAAAAAAAAATTAGTGAAGAAAATACGTGTAATAATAGTCCCCAGGCTCATAAATTTTCCTATGAATATTAAAAATGTGGTAGGCCGTGAGCACTGTTTAAGGCCCTGCTAAATTTTTCCTTTCAATTTATTTATATCTTTCCGCCACTTTTTAATATAAACATTGCAATGTGCCTAATAAATACAGTGCATACGTTCCGTCACTCTCGAAAGTTAACGTACTGAGGCTACAATAAAATATATTTAAAAGGGGATAATGCCTTTTGAGAGAGCCTTAAAAAGTGCTGATTTTACCGTGAATCGCCTATAGTAAATACCATGTAAAGATTATACACACACATGAAAAAGCTACTGTACAAGGAAAAAATTATGAGTAACATTATATAATTCCTGCTACGATTTCATTCTAAGTACATATCAAGGTAGAAGCTGGATAGGGCCTCACTTCTAGATAAAACCCCAGGTCTCGTGGGCTTCAAATCCGGGTCTGTTTACCGTATGGAAAATCTGTTATATTATTAAAATACACAGGAAGTTTAAATTCCCAACTATAGCTGTCCGTTCCTCTGACTTTCCCAGGTTTTCCCTTAACCGTTTTCAAATTCCCCGACCCGTGGCTACTGCGCAATACATCTTTTGATTGGCTGGAACCTTCACTGACGTAGCAGCTGCAACAAAGCACTAACCATTGAAAGTTACTACCACTCAGGTTAGGAACAAAACGTGATTTCTTACGGGGGAGTTTGGCATACGGAAAATTTCTGCCGCTAGGTGCGCAGTGTTCCAAAAGGTAACTTTTAATTAAACAATTTTAAGTTGCGCGAATAACAGAAGAGAAATATTTTACTTAGTTACGAAGTTATGATTATTACAATTTTTAACGTAGAAAATAAAGACAAAATCTGGTACACTGCCGACACTAGCGCTTGCCTGGCGGTGAAAATTTTTGGTTGCCAAACTTTTAACATTGATCTTCCCAATCTGCAGTAGACGTAACCTTGACCACTGCTTCATAACTTCTACGGCACGGAAACTCGTTGAGCGACGCTCTGCGGCCGAGAACCGCACACGGTTTTCTTTTCCCGTACTGCACTTCAAGCGGTTTATTTGCGTAACGTATCTGGCTTCCCTCCGCTCTTAGAGATTTAGGGGGGGGGGAGCAGTCGCTCGGTTGCCATGGCAACTCGCAGCACGCCTGCTCATTCGTAAATACACCCAGGCGGCAGCCCTCGCTCGCGGGGCTGCCGAGTCCACAACGCACCCCCTCCCCCTCAATCCACCCGGGGAATGGAGACTCGTAGACCGTGTCTCAATTTACAGAGCACACTTCCGCTAGAACTTGACGCGCTCCTGCTCTGTGAGATTGAGACTGCCATTCCCACTGAAGTCACGCAGACAGCTGATAACCAAAGAAGGCGCGAAATCACGCTAGGCTGAAATCGTGGCCATAGCCACACTTAATGTACGTTCAAAAAGTTTTATACATTTACATATTACAACAATTTTCACACTATGCGGAAGTGACAAACTCTTATCTATATATGTATTTATAAATACGTATTATGCAAGTTATTTACATGTAAAATGCGATATGGCTTCAACCCGGAAAGCTACTTATGGGGCCGCGGTGGTGTAATGGTTAAACTACTCGCCTCCCACCAAGGCGGATGCGGGAACCGTGCCGCTGCTCCATACTCACGTTGCTTCATCCTCATCGGCTCTCACGACCTCGATGTTAAGAGCAGCCGAAATGTCTCCACTCACTCGCTACTATAAGCTCACCTAAACTCTAAAACACTATAAACAAATATAGCGCGTGGTCAGAGCGCGAGAGAGCGCCACCGAGAACTCAACTGCTCGCTG
The DNA here is from genome assembly GCA_002778355.1 of Clitarchus hookeri. Taxonomy (NCBI): domain Eukaryota; kingdom Metazoa; phylum Arthropoda; class Insecta; order Phasmatodea; family Phasmatidae; genus Clitarchus; species Clitarchus hookeri. The sequence goes on from NQII01001832.1 coordinate 173,408, forward strand.
AGTGCTCTCGCTCTCTCCGACAAATTGAGATGCCCAGAACGAGGTAGACGATGCCTTCGTGTCTAAGCGACGTTCCATACAAATGGTAAGGTGAACCGGCACAACGTGCGGATATGGGGTCAGGAGCATATGAAACCACCTAACACTAGCGCGCTTCCCCCATAGTGAACGTGTTTTGCGCTGTATCCAAAATACACTGTTTTCGGCCCTTTCTTTTTTCAAGAGCCCACTGTTACCGGAATCCCTTATTTGGACATGCTTACAGAATGGCTGTTTCCTCAGTTAGAAGTGGCAACGGGGGCTTCGTTTTCCAGCAGGATGGTGCGCCACCCCCATTGGCGCCTAGCTGTTCGAGGATACCTGAACGAGACGTTGCCGCAACGCTGGATTGGTCGAGGAGCAACTGGTGACCAGGCTCTTCATCACTGGCCCCCAAGAAGCCCGGATCTTACCCCGTGGGATCTTTATTTCTACGGGAGTACATAAACGATCAAATGTATCGTCCACCATTGCCGGCTAACATTGACGACCTCACCATCCAAACCGTAACACCGGACATGCTGACAAGAGTGTGGAACGAGTTTGATTATCGCATAGATGTCGCGACATCTTGTTCGGGCCGCTCGTGGTGGTTACATTGAACATTTATGAATGTATGGTTAACAAACTTCACAGTTCCACGGTTCATTTGATTCGTCAACCAAGGTTGTAGGTTGTTTAGTTTTGATATTACAGACCAGTTCCACGGTTCATTTGATTCGTCAACCAAGGTTGTAGGTTGTTTAGTTTTGATATTACAGACCTTCAAAGTTGGGGTATTCTTTTATACTCATTCTATACATACCCTCAACATTGGAATTAAAAATAACAGTACACACGCAAATAGTTAACTCATTTTCCGCACACGCCAAGCATGCCCGTAAATACGGATTTAGATAGAGTTATATAATTTTTACGCAGTGCTCGAATTGGTACATGCATAACAAGTAAGGCGGCAAAAAAGGGCCCTGAGAAGGCATTCTATAAATACTGGAAAGGATTATCGTTGGTAGGACAAAGCAAAAGCAGAAACATGGAATGGTACAACTTCACTGCTGGTGGAATCAGGCAATTCAAAATACACGACACCTGTGCACCTGCAACTGTGTCAAAACCAGTTTACCCACAACAGCAGGCAAGCTTATTCGCCCAGTATTCAATTCGTGAATAGCATAAAAGCGCAATGAAATAATAATAAAGCAAGCGATTTTACAGTAATTAACAGTCACTTTCGCTAAATGACTATCAGATCGCACACTAAGGTACACAAAACTTGAGAACGTCACTCATAAAACGGAAATCACGTGTACGCGATCATACAGTGCAGATAATATTTAACATACTTATAATAAAAGAAAAGCCAATAAACCACGTTTCGTTAATTTTATAACTGGATTACGAAAATTAAGTATGTAGAACAATTCCCACAGACGTTTTAGTCTCAATGGTGTGACTGGAAAAAAAAAAAAAAATTAATCATTTCCTCCAGCCGTTCGAGTAACTGCCTGACCCGGCCTTTACTTCTAGAGTTTGTAAACTATCGCCTCTAAAAAAATTAAAAAGAACCCTACATAATTCGCAGACTCCTGCAGGAACTACCACACAGGATAAGGATGATATAGGTTGTTCACGGTAAAGTCGGCACTTTTGAAAGCCCTCTCATTTGGAATAATAGTCAGTGCATTTTACTTTAGCCTTAAGACGTTAACTTCAGAGTGCGGTGGAATATACAGACTGTGTTAATTACGTGCATGGCAATATCTGTTCATAAAGGTGGTTAAAAGATTTAAAAAAATGTCTGAAAGGAAAAAAAAAAGTAACTGGAACCGCAAAAGTGATCACTTTACCGTGAACAGTCTACATAAAACAATACTCTGCGACGCACAGTTCACCCTGGAAGCGAACAAGGCCTAACTACCAACTTGAAAACTCCCTCCAGCCACTCGTTATCGAATTAGACTCGGTAATTAATTCATTACATCGTATCTGTGAAGCGGCTTAGCGGGCTCCTATGAGGAAAAAAAAAAAACAACTCCCCTTCCTTTCAAAGTACAAAGCAGCCTATATTAATTGCAAGAGGGTGGAAGGCATAAAAAGCATACTACCCAACTGGCAAAAAAAATTTAAGGAAAACTATGCAAACCAACGGACGGCAAGATGTATACGCTCTATACGCCTACTTATGCACGAGCGAGTGGAAGAGGACACAGAATCGATATGATAGCGGACGGCAAATAATAAAAGGATGTTTGAATGACAGGCGAGCGATAATCCTAACAGGGTCCTTAGTTACAAAGTTTGCCACCGCGCATTATTCCGCCTGGTGCCGTGATAAACCTTCTGTGACTCGCGCGCTCCTGACCTTCAGAATTGAATTTCTGCGTTTATCTGAAGACTTTTCTTGTGGTTTACTGCCCTGGGCACTTCTTTCCCCAGCGTGACTCGGGGTGCGGCGAACCTTCCGCGTCAAGGCCAGCGACTATAAAAGCGTCTCGGGCCTCCGAGTCGGAGTTTCTAGAAGCGTCGCGAGTCTGGGCGATTGTGCGATGGTACGCGATAGACGACGAGCTACAGGATAAACGAGCGGTGCCGTAAGTGACCAGCGGGAGGAACATCTGCGACTGCGAGCATCCGAGCAGTGAAGTGCGCGACCGGCAGGCTGGACTATTGGACTGGATGCGTGAGTGAAAGTGGAAGACATTACAAATGATTGCAACAGACAGACTGAAGTGTGTTAATGATGAGTACGAGTTAATTGACTATAACGGGACATTAAGAACGATGTTAATTAGAGTTGAATATACATAAAATATTGCGCTCACTGAAAAATAAAAAGTAATAGTGGCGATAGATTAATGCCATAAATAAAACTGTGTGAATAAATTAAAAATAAAATTTAGTTATTTAATTGTATTAACACTTGGATCCCTCACAAATTCAGATACGCCCTTCAGGCGTCTACCAGTACAGACGGCTAACTTGTAGGCAGCAATGGTGTAGCACATTAACTCGAGGCAAGGTCAACTGACAACAGATGCATACAATATAAGTCAATAACGGGACAGTTCTCGCAAAGTGCAACTTACGGCTGTTCAAGTGGCTAACATTTTTCTCAGTGTTTAAGATATTCCACGAATTTGTGATATAGTATAAATAACTTCATAAAAACGCCAAATCAGTTAAAAAATTTTTTTTTGCATACTATTTTTGGAACAATTATCAGCATTTTAACCTTAAATATTGTGATAAACAAATTTCAAAAAGTTACGAGCACAATGCTTGATTTCGTTTCACGTGTTTCTTGAAGCCTCAGGAACACCACAAAATAAATTTCTTTGAAGTCTGGCATATTGTTCGCCTGCGATTAGGGTTAAACCTCAGGATATACAGTAAAATCTCGGTTAACCGTCACCCTTTTAACAGTGAGTTTCTGTTAACCGTCAGTAAACTGACACAAGTAAAATAATAAAATTGGATACAAAAAACAAACTTAATAACCTAAAAATTAAATAACTTTTTTCTCGCTTCATATTAGATCTAATTAAGCACATTATTGAGTTGAACAATACGTATACTGTACTGTAATACATATTTTCGTCAATGAATACCCAGTAACAATATTTTCTGCGCGGTGCGGAATGCGAATGACTCACGTTTGTTAATTATGTACAACCTACACATGTACTTCGTAGAATCTTTCCGTCTTCCTCACCACCCTACCGGAATTCCTAGTCACTCATCCGCCCTCCCATTCCTACAGTCAGTTAAGTAGCGGTAGTCACTTAGTCAGCAAGCCATTGTCCTCAGTTTGTTGCCAAAGTGTAGTGTATTTAAAAATGTCTGAGAAACGGAAGCGTGTTGTATTGGGACTTTCTCAAAAACGTGTAATTATAAAACGACTGAGTAAAGGAGAAAGCGCAACGAATATCGCTCCACTATATTAATCGGGCGGACGACAGTCATTGATATTAAGAAAGATGCAGATAAAATCGAAAGTTGATGAAGAAATTGTATTAAGTGCAACACAGGAGGTAGAATGTTTAAGTGAAGAAGAAGATAATGATACACTTAAGGATTGCACCAAAATAATTAGCCGCAGTGACGCTGAAAACATGTTTCCCAAGTGCATTGAATGGTACGAGCAACAAGAAGAGGCAGACGCTACACAGATATTACTCCTACGCAAGATACGCAACACGGCAGCAACAAAGGCCCGTGGAGTATTATCACAAAGGAAAACAACATACTTTTTTAGGTAGGATTATGCTACTGAACATATACATAATAGTACTGTATTAAATTTTGTTATTTTATCAACATAATAAACAGAAGTCTACAATATTTAATATCAAATGCATACTTCTATTGATTGCTACATGTTTAAAATATAGTGCTAAATATCGTGCACATTATTACCGCTAGTATCTGTCGTGTCTTTGACAAGGGGACNCACTCAACAGTCACGGTGACGGTCCCGAGACTGACGTATAACGGAGACTCCGCTGTACCGCATTTAAATTTTATTGTAAAACTTCAGCAATTAATTTGAACCGTAGACAAATACTATCACTACACAATGTTTTGAAATCTGTATGCCCAAACATATAAATAAGAAATTACCGTAACTCAAGTAATTAATTTTTTTCCGAATTGATTTTCTTAAAAAATTTTTCTACTTTTATGAAACTACCATTTGATGTCATACAACAGAATTATAAAATACCCTAAAAATATAGATAGAATGTCATTTTCGGCACTTGAACGCACTTAAGATATACTAGTATGCACATTGAGTCTTCTTCCAACAAGAAATTAACATTGCCACGGGCTCCATGCGTCGATCAAGTGAAGCAGTGTTGGGGAAAATTAATATTTTACAAATTTACCAATTCTTGTACTTACATGCAATTTTTTTTTTTTTAAGAAATCATGTTAGTATTAACAAATATTTCAGTAAAACTTTTCATTCAACATCAGGGCACAGAACTATTTTTTTTTTTCAACCGTAACCAACTTTATTGGGCACTTGACAGTGAGCCCGTTAAAATATACGCAGGCAGGGGCAGCGACATTTTTTCAAAAGTGGGATTTCAAAAGAGCCCAACCGTGAATAGCCTATAACCCAACTCTGCTGCTTAGAACTGGTTGCACCATCGAGGTTCAGCAATGACCTAGGATCAAATGCCGGTTTTATCCTGGTTCAGCACATTTGGCTGTTGCACTTGTGTCCGGCGCGCAGAACTAAGATCAATTTGAACCTAGCCTTGAACCGTGCATTATTTTAAAATGACAAAGTTCTATTGAAAAGCAAATTAGCTTTAAAAATTGCGCAAACGTTCAAATATTTGGTATTTACGGTCAGTTTGGCACATAAAAATACATTTTAAGTGCTTATAAGGCGACCAGAGAAGAATAAAAGTCTGTTGACTATGTGATGAGAAGATAAAAGCACTGTTAAATATATTTATTACTAGATATAAAATCAGTATAATTTAAATAGTTTAAAAATGGATTCGGTTGTTTTTTTTACTGTTGTAAAATGTAAATTGAGACTTTTTGAAAGGCTTAAGATACAATGCATTTATTTAATTAAAGATGGTATTAATGTTTTGTAAAGAGAGAAAGAAATGAATGCTAATTCCTCCGAGCAAACAAAACGGAACACTGGAAAAGTCATTCAGAATATTCGAAACTGTCCTAATTATCCGCACGAGCTACATCTCACGTCGAATTTTATGCTCACTAAAGAGCTGCCATAGCCGACAAATGTAGTTTGAGAATACACCAACAGATAGCGCTAAGTACAATTTAGGGGGGGGGGGGGTTCAAAACAACATTATACACACTTCAATATTATTCAGTAAAATTCGTACAATTGTTTTACTTAAAACAAATAAAAACCTCGCACCATTTGGTTCTATGTACACTACTTTCGTCAATAATATTGGTATTAAAAATAACTGGAAAAGTGCGTGCAAAGTGTTTCTAATTAAACAAAACAACTGAAACGGAAATTTTGCAGTGCATTCAAAATTACCTATATAGTAAAAAATTATTGCCTTAAGATATAATGACCAAAAAAAACCCTGTTAATTGTTTCCGAACTTCAAAACAAACAGTTGCATCGTGACGTCACAAAATGAGAGCCAATCATAAACAGTGTTTCATCTCAATCCTAGTTCCGAACCGAGATCAGGAGATCCACAATTGGGACTCTGCCTGCCGCGTTGGTGAAACACACTTACATTGGAACTCGGATCCAACTGAGGACCGTCTTTGAATCAAGATCTTAGGATCTTCGTTCAGGGCTGTTAACGGTGCAACCTGGCACTAGCCGACAAACGTATATACCAGTCACCAAGTCCATAGCAGGTGGGGCCGCCTCCCACCTAGGCGAACCGCGGGTTCGATTCCCGGATTTTCGCATGTGGGAATTGGAATGGGATTATTAACGTCCCCCGATGGGTGATGGCTTATCAGGGGACGGCTCACAACCTAACTTATGACCTAGCATTAGCACCCAAGCCTTACTTGGCATTCGAACCCAGAACCTCCCGCACCGCAGACCGGCGGCGCACATGTGATCTGTAATCTTATACAGCGATTTGCGTTCGCCAGAGCTTCTCCTCCGTGCCTGATCCACAATGGTACAACGGAGATATCTTTCAGAGCTTATTAACGAAGAGCGCACCTCAGGACTCGGGACTTCTTAAGGCTTAATTGTATGTCACATACAGACTTTATACTCTCACACCAGGCTTATAGTGTGTGTGCGCGCTCTTCCAGACCTCATTCCAGAACCACGACATGTTGAGCTTGAACAGAGCTCTTAACTGGCACCAGTTGAATGCTACCAATAGAGTCGGCTTTCGCATGTGGGAATCGTGGCGGACGATGCAGTTGGTCTTTCCTCGGGGATATTCCACTTCCCCCGCCCGTGCATTCCTGCGCTGCTCCATACTCGCCTCACTTCACCCTCATCGGCCCTCAAGACCTCGAAGTTAAGGGTCGCCCAAATCTCTTGACTCGCTCCATAGCAGGTGCTGCGGAGGTAAACACGAACTGCTGAGAAGAAATTTACGGACTTGCACGCACAAGTTCTTGGTTTACAGCAGC
>NQII01001832.1:180697-203926 GCA_002778355.1 Clitarchus hookeri
GGGGGGGGTGGAAGCTAGGGGGGACCCAGGTGTGGCGCCGAGATTTACGAGGCAGCAATTAAGCTGGGGGGAGGCCAGTAGAGCCCCTGGCGCGAGGCTGGGGTGGAGTCCCCACCCTCCTTATCATCATTCTCACACATGCCGCGCGCCCGGCGACTGAATACTAACTACACCCGATAAACTTGCTGCTACACTGACTTCATGGCATAGCTCGTAAAAATTGCAGCTCACCGAGAATAAAAACAAATCACACAGTAAATAACACATTCATTCGTAATTAATACCAATCATTACATTATCTTTACATCCTTATCACTGCCTATAAAACTTATATTGTACCATGATTAGAGATTATGGTTTATATCGGGAAAAGGTGACAGTTTGCTAGGATTCAACGTACTGCACACATGTCCGACCGTTTTTTTTCCTTATTGCCTGTCATGCATGTATGAACCTACTACCTCCATTTCACTGGGCCAACTAGGATTCTGATACTATACGGCAGAATGTTCGTGATTGGTCTGCAAGCCACTTAGCCTACAGTCGGTTCACGACTGGAAGAAACTTTTGAAAATCAACCTTTGAAAAAACACCCTAGCCGTTAGCGACATGCATATAACATTACAAACAGCGGCGAGCGCGGATACAGTTATGCCGTTAGGTTGCCAGCACAAAGAGAGGAAATAGTTCCAAAGTTTTAACGTAATTGTTAATTTATCGCTTACAAATGGGTGTCGAAAAGAATTGTATCGTATTATGCCAATTATTAATGACGTGATGCTAAAATATTTAGATTGCATAGTCACATGATTACGCTCAAGGTTAAAGTAACGTGGCCATTTGTTTACTAACCTTCGTAGTCCTTGTGTTGTTGACACACGTGCCAGAGAATTTGTGCGATTATCTCGTTTAACCTATAATAATTCATTTATTTGTCTTGTTTTACTAATATCCGCTCTTTATTATTTGATTTTTAATAACGTATGATTTTAATTTGTGCTTACTTTCAGTTCTGATTTCTTTTGTTTTTGTGTTTCGTGCACGTGTCTTTCCTTTGCCACTTTATTCTAACGTTGCAGTATTTGCACATAAGAATTGTTTTCACATTGTCGAAGACGTAGAATCCTTCACTCGCAAACTCTGCCGTCCTGTCGAAAACCGTCACAACCATTTTTAAATAACGTTTTACAATTGCGCGAAACATCCGACTCAACCACCGCGCCATTTTAACGTCTGTAGCATTTTCGATCAATACTGATGATCTTGCCTTCGATGTACGGGAATTTATCGAAAGTCACTAACAATCGATTGTAAATAGACAACAACTATCGATTCATCAAAATACTCGCATTTTGGGTTTATAAAATGAAATGTTTTTTCCCTGGCATCGCATATTCTTTTGTGTGAAATTCTTAAGATTAAAAACTTTACGCTTGTGGAATATACATTAATAATATATACATTACCTGACTTTTATAATGGGTACGTGCATGTGCGAACACATCTACACACACAGTGGAATGTAAACATTGCACGTAAACATTGTCATGTAACTGCCACATGGCAATGTTCGTTTACCTTTGGCGGAAGGATACGAAATGGGCTTGAAAGTAAATCTTTAGCAGGGCTTCAAGAAAGTATCTTCCAGTCGTGAATGGACTATAGTCAAAACCTTGTTCATCCAATCATGGAAGGATAAACTTGTTAGCGGGTTGTATAAAATATGTTGACTCATTCCATCATCTCCAACCACGATAAATGTGTTCTTGTGGAGAATTTAAAATAGCGTTCTTGCTTATATCGGAATACAATTTGTTTTAGGATTCGAACACGGATCAGAAATGCGTCGGCATGTTCTCACTGTGGCTTGGAGTTGAGTTGGCAGATTTGGGCGGCTGGTAACAACGAGGTTTCGAGGGCCGATGAGGGTGAAATGAGGCGAGAATGGAGCAGCGCCGGAATGCAAGGATGGGGGAAACGGGAGATGCCCGATAAAATCCATCGACCAGCGGCATCGTCCGGGAATCGAACCCGGTTCGCCTTGGTGGGAGGCGAGCAGTCTAACCGCTCAGCCATCGAAACCCTTTGTTGCTTATAGAATAGTAAAAAATGTGTGCACTGAGAAACAAATTAAAACAAATTAGGAAGAACTTTATTTGCCTAAATTATGCAAATACGATCGTGGTTCACAAGGTTTTATGTCTGTAATTTTTCATTACGTCGAATCCAGTTTTAATATCTTTCTTAGCGTCCCTTTTATGTAAGATGTACAAAACATTATTAAACACAGTTTTCAAATCATCATCCCTTATTTGATATTACTAAAGCGCTTACAAGAGAAAACTTAACTCCCCTCGTGACTCCATTACTTAGCTTGTTGAAGGAAGCTACGGTTGGAGGACATTGCATGCCACGATTGTGGAGGGGNATCTTGTTTAGACAAGGGTGCGTGCGCCTTTGAATGGTGTTTAGGTTAGGATTAGTTTGGTGCACAAGCCCTAGATTGTGAACCTTAAGACCGCCAACGGGTAACTCATTTAAAAATTATCGTAAAAGCGAAAAAAGAGGATAAGTAAAAATAACGATATATGCAGGACAAAAACAGCGACTAAACAAGCAAACGCAATTACTGGAACTTTTGCAAAATTAATGCAAGAGCCAGTAGCCATAAGTATTGTGTTGGAAGTTTTTCCTTAACGACACAGGTGAATCAAGGGAAGCCCATAAAATGTTACACCAAATGTATGGTTACGCTAACTGTTCCCTGCATCAGAAGTGTGACGATCGTGTTCAGATTTCAGAAACTGCGCGCTCAAAGCCACTTTGCTGACAAGGTATGTAAGCAGGGCCATAAAACCAAGAGACAGTCACTTCAGAAGCTCCCGGCAATAAGAAATGTGTGAGAAAAAATTTCCTACCAGTTGGAGCTATCATGCTCCAATATAGATACGGGAAAGATATATAGCACTTTCCCCCTCCAGCAAAAAAAAAAAACCGTTTTCAGCTGAAATATATATTCTCCAAGAGGTGCTACACAGCCTCGCTTTGCCACAAATGCGTCACGGTTAACAATCCTCACAGCAAATACGTCCTTACGCAAACAGAAAGATAGCAAGATTACGAATTACAAGGTTTTATTGCAATTAAACACCAACCACGTTGTTAAGGGCACTTCACGCTAAATCGAGTTCATTATTACACTCTCAGGAATAAAATGAATCTTCTCTTGTTGAGAGAGCTGAAGAGGGAAATGCGAAGGGCTGAAGCCAATCTTAAGGCTCGGCAGAAATTCGTCGTTCGCGTCATAATTTCAGTTTCTGAGGTATTATAGGAAGTGTTTGATCATATAAAATTCACAACTTACTCAACTAGCCAGGATCAGTAAATCGGCGATTGAAGACGAAATTTCATAGCACTAACCAGCACCATTATATTATATATGGCGGAATGCATGCCGACGAAAACTGGCGGGGCCATCTTGACGGACATCGTAAAATGTGCATATACCTATTGTGGCGTTAATTATTATGCCTAAAGCCGGGACCACACCAATTAAGATTAACGTTGTGCTTTGTGTTCGTCAGTAATGTATGTCCTCGGGACGTGCACTAAGTTTTGTCACATTCACGTGTGTGTTCCGATCACCGTTCTTTTTATTTGACGAACGTCAAAATGAATTTACGCCGCATCGTATTTCAACGCGGACGCTCGCTAAATTTCGACGTACACATATTGACAAGCGAGCTTGGTTTTTCGCGCCAGGGCGTAAAAAAAAAAATTGACAACTATATCTGAATTAGCACAGAAAAAGATACGTGCTGCATTTATTCCAGAACGGAAACAAGATGGTGACAATAACATACCTTGTTATCGGCGGGTGAAAAAAAATACTATTCATTCCCAGAATTCTACATGAACGTGTGTAGATTTCGAGATCTGTATAAATTCGATAGAACCCAAAATTCAAGAAAGGGCACACATTTCTGGGAATGCGTATCTGAGATAAGTCAGCTGTGACGTTGTGTCACGTAGCTGTCAGCTGTGACGTTGTGTCACGTAGCTAATAGAGACCCCCCCCAAAATATGCAATACATTTTCATCCCCGATACCAGACGTATGCAAAGCTCTAATTGACAGGCTACACTCTGAAAACAAACGGAACAAATTCCTCGCACAGTTTGAACGCCAGCGCAAAGGAACACGGCACAAATATTTACGTCGAATTGACACATGCCACGAAAATATGTGCGCCGAATGCTGCGTTCAACACACGACGCGCATTTTTATTAGCGTGGACCCGGATTAAGGAATTCGCCGCTCTTTCGTAAGATTTTCTCACAAAGCTTATAGAGAGTTTCTGGGAACCCTATTTCGTGCATCTTCTGCAATGTCTTGCAATAAACTGCGAACTTCGACGTTAAATCTGCATTCACCGAGTAAAAAAAAAAAAAAAAAAAACGAACCAATGTGAAGCGCGCGCGTTCGCAGCATTGAACGGTGGCGCGGACCTCGTCAGTCGCAAATGTTAAGCTTATTGGTGATGCGGCAACACACGGAATTAAAAGCTTCGGAGAGCAGCGCGCGACGTAAAGCACTCTGATAACCACCTGAAGCAATAACCTGCACGTTCCCTACCATTGCACGTAGTAAACAGTGCATCGTTACCACGCCGTATTTTTTTTGTCCATCATTCTCCCTCCTTTACAACCAGTTATGACATATCATTTTTACTTCTATTGAGCAGAGTAATAAGCTTCACGAGTTAGGGCATATAGTCACGAATCATCATGTGTAGTCATCCGCGGTTACTTCCAACTTTTCTGAAGCCCTGCTTAAGTTATACTTCCAGGATATTCTCAGACTCGTGCAAACCAAGCTTAACTAAGTCTAAGAGAATTACACCAAAGGGAAAACGCACCGAATTCGTGCGCACTCAGTTTAATAGTATATTGCATGAGAACTATTTCGTACTAGGCATTACCAACACACCTGTTTTATCACCGTGTATTCGTATTAATTATACATTAAATATTGTAATTTACAGATACGCTACCAGTTCAATTTAACCAAAAATAAGTTACTGTTGCGTTACCAGAACGATTGTGATCCGCAACATGTTTAGGAAGTGACCAAACACGTAATACACGGGGTGATTTTTCAAAGGTTAGGTTAAAAAAAATATTAAGAAAAAAAAACCGCGAATAGACTATATTGGCTTGCTGTGCCCTTCCATCTAAACCCTTCCTGCTCCAGGGTCTTCCATGGCTAAAATAGCGGCCATGGCACCAGACAACCCCGCCCCAGCCGCGATGCATGCGTCCCTTTTAAACATAATAAACAAGGTCTAAGGCGTATGGGGCTTGCCCTGAGACGCAGTCCACTCTCCAACCGTCTTAGCTACTAACGTGCATGCCGGAGGGCTCGCAGAACTGTGAAAGAGCTCACGCTGGCGTGGCGGGATTTGGAGGCTCGCTAGAATAATTTAAACTGTCTCGAATGGCCGTTAGTTATCAGCACGTGCGACGTCGGCGACTCGGAAGACGACGAAGTAGTGATCGGCGAGTGCACTGTACAACTGCCTGAGCATAGACTGTGACTGGCCGCCTATAGGCCTACTGTAAGAAAGTGGGACTTATTTCGTGACCACGAACATTTGGATTGTATACATTTATGGCATGTAAGTAGTTAGAAAACAGTGGTTCAAACACAGATTCATTACAGGAACCCCGAACCTTACCAAGCAAAATGTAGTAAACATCATGCGTTTGCATTCCACTGCTACGGCGGCCATATTGGTAGCCAGTGAAGAAATCTCCTGTACTGGCAGTCCATTGCGGCGGAGACGGCCATTTTGTTTTCGAAATTTTGNGGAAATTTTTCAAAACTTTGAAAAAATAAAATGTTGGAAATTCTTAAAAACAAAATGGCCGTCGTCGCAATGGAATGCCAGTGCAGGCGCTTTCTGCACTGGTTACAATATGGCCACCGTAGCAGTGGAATGCAAACGCATAACATTTACATTTTGCTTGGTAAGGTTCGGTGTCCCTGTGATGAATCTTTGTTTGAACCGCTATTTTCTAATTACTCATATAAATTTTCACCATATATTTGTAATTAACGAGTGAAGATAAGAGTTCCGCCTGCCTGGCACTTGAACTGCGTTTCAATGTGTTTGAAATCCTGGTTTTTTTTTTGCGAAACTATTAAACGTGCCCCAGGATGTTTACCTACGAAAAGACATACCCCAGAAGACGACGGAACGGTACTTTAAGGATACCACGCATGCTATCCTCCCATATAAGGCACTCGTGGTATTCAACAACACAACTCCAAGACGTATCCGCATCTCAACGCCAAGTACCCTGGTTTTAGCAAACATTGTTAATACACCAGAGAGCAATGCCTTCCGTTGGGAAAATACACTGTTCCATCTCGGCTGTGCGCAGAACAGGAGAAAAGAGGAAAAATGAGTTATGAAAAGAATCCCTAGTGGAGGGATGGAAAGGTATCCTACACATTGCCCCATTCCTGGAATTCTGCCATTAAATTCCCAATAACGCCTCCGCTAGCAGACTGAACAAAACGCGTAATTTCACAACCTGAGAAAGGAAATCGGCCCGGCCCGGTGATGGGAACTGGAGTGCCTAAAATAATTCCCCAGGCGATATCCTTTTCTGTTATGACCCAGAACTATTAACAACAATAATTAATTATTTTATATTTGTGCGGAATAATAATGTTCAACTTTTAAGACATTACTGGTAAGTACTATTTCCTCGTAATAAAAATTAACACTGCATATTTTTTGCATAACGGAATGTCAAACTTACAATTTTAGTTTGCAGAAAATATAACAAGGGCGACAAGGCCATGTATAAATGCATTATAACGTATGCTTCGCAAAATATTTTTATATAAAAAAACCTGCAAAAACATTAATAGCGTGATTTTGAAAATTTCTTGAAGTAACTCTTATNGAATGCGACAAGTGAAATACGTATATGTGAAAATTTTCTTATTTTAAGCAACTCTCAAAACCTGCAAAAACATTAATAGCGTGATTTTGAAAATTTCTTGAAGTAACTCTTATCTAATTTTAATTTGAATTATTTCATTTTGTTGAGTTGGCTTGTATTATTTGTACACCACAAAAATACAAATGACAAGAACTTAAGTAGTTTAACAATAATTAGTTACTAGTTAGCAGTAGGGAAAATACTGCAACTAATTGAAATTATTTCTAAAACAATAAAAAAATTTCAACCTAATGTTATTAATTTTAAATGTACATGAGAATCAGATTCCACATTTATAACGTTTTAGCGATTCATTCGCTTATTTTTTTATGTGAAGGAAACACAAACTATAGCAAAATGCACAAGATTTTCTTAATGTGATACATAATTTCTCATCTCGTATAACTAACAATATTATTTTCTTTTATTTAATTATTATTTGTATGGCAAACACTTGGAACTTTTACATTAATGCCTTATTTCTTGAAATCCATTAAAAATTTTGGTAAATAAGCTTCCAAAAACCCTAATTATATCTGTGATAATTAATGTAATCGACTTTTATAGTTGAAACTGAATGGTTACAAAGTGCCTGCTAACATACACTTCTGTATTTTAATTATTATTAATTACAATTCAAAGGTTTTTCTTCTTATGTACATTTTAATTTGATAAAACATTTCATTTGTAAATCGTTAACCTTTCCTGTAAATCAAGTTCTCCTAGCGTAAACACTCGGTTGCATCTGTTTAAAAGTAGTTGTAACGTGCATGTTATTCTGTGTCGGACGCAGATTCGCCTGCACTTTCACGATGGGAACACCTCCTGGAGATGATCGACAGTCAAGCAATCTCGACACTTCTCATGCCAATCTCCCCTGCTTACGTTGTGAAATTTTTCTATAGTTGGAAATTAGAGGGTAGGATGTAATGAGCAGCACGTGGAACTAATTTTTCATATTAATTCTCTCTTGAAAATTTGCGAGCATGGCTCTCTAGAAACCTTTTGCAGTCCTTATTGCGGCATTCCTGTGCCTCTCCCGATAGCTGTCCAAAAGGCAAGAATGCATGTTCTATGATTTCCGATCCGTGTGTTAGTGGCTCGTGTACGCCAGTTGGCATGTAATACCGCAGATACAGTGCAGTGTACAATGTTGCAAAACGTTTAATTAATTCTTCATTTATGCCGGGTGATACTTGAAGAAGTTGATGTGTCCATGAAAAACCGTCTTGCTGCGTTGACATCGTTACTGTTGCCGCTTCCAGGTCTTGGCATGTCAACCAGTAAACCAAACTTACTTCAAACCGAAACCTACGTAATTCTTTTCTTCACTTTCTCTTCGTCCTCTTCGCTCCTTATTTGCCACTTCTTTACGTCGTATGTATGCAATGTGAAAAAAAGACACTCAAAACAGCGAATCCAAGCATGCAGTATAGACAGTTCAAATTCGTAATTAGCAACATNCAATTTTTCATATTAATTCTCTCTTGAAAATTTGCGAGCATGGCTCTCTAGAAACCTTTTGCAGTCCTTATTGCGATATTCCTGTGCCTCTCCCGATAGCTGTCCAAAAGGCAAGAATGCATGTTCTATGATTTCCGATCCGTGTGTTAGTGGCTCGTGTACGCCAGTTGGCATGTAATACCGCAGATACAGTGCGGTGTACAATGTTGCAAAACGTTTAATTAATTCTTCATTTATGCCGGGTGATACTTGAAGAAGTTGATGTGTCCATGAAAAACCGTCTTGCTGCGTTGACATCGTTACTGTTGCCGCTTCCAGGTCTTGGCATGTCAACCAGTAAACCAAACTTACTTCAAACCGAAACCTACGTAATTCTTTTCTTCACTTTCTCTTCGTCCTCTTCGCTCCTTATTTGCCACTTCTTTACGTCGTATGTATGCAATGTGAAAAAAAGACACTCAAAACAGCGAATCCAAGCATGCAGTATAGACAGTTCAAATTCGTAATTAGCAACATCGTGAGACTTTGCCGTAGAAAATAGAACTATATTGTTATTAATTTCTTTGGGATCCGCTCCACACNAGTAACATCATGAGACTTTGCCGTAGAAAATAGAACTATATTGTTATTAATTTCTTTGGGATCCGCTCCACACACCCCAGCACCTCTGGACGGACACACCAGAAATAGAACTACAAACTTTACCATCCACCATTATCATTATTAACTTGTGTTCTACCTGCAGCAGCTTCTCTGCAACTTCAGTTTTCGTTGCTGATAAAAAGTTATATTTGCTCATCAATACTAATTTTTTTTCTTTTACGCAAAATACTTACGTTTATTTTTCAAATATCAGTTTGACTGGCCTGCAATACCTTGTTGACGAAGGCCGCTGATTTTTTTCATACGATTATTTCACTTTTGCCAGAAGAAAATGAAAGTTGCAGTGGAACTATTGAGATCGCAAACAAATCAGAATCCTTTTGGGTTTCAGTTCTGTGTATAAGTGCTATGGCCTGAACCCCCCCCCCCTTCCATCACATCCCTATCTGTAAATCATCGTAAGTGGGGTTCCATTTGCAATATTAACACACATAATTGCTTGACTTTACACTTGCAAGCCTCTTGAACTGTTGTGATCCAATAACGCATGTAACAGCACTCCTGTAGAATTTTCTGATATTTTTTTACAGAGTCTTCATTCGGGTAGCATTTTTTTAAGGCTACAATAATAGCATGGTATGTTGGGTAAATGTTGGCAAATCTAGCTTTTGCTTGGGACCGAATTAAGATGCACTAGTGCACAGTCAACTTCCCGCCTACATAAAGCGCTATGCTTCACCAGGCGTGTAAGATAAATGCACGTGTTACTAGGCGATCGAAATGGTTTCTTTATTCTCGTTGCTCTTTTTGGAGAATACGTTGTCGGTCACTTCTTTAAACAATTCAGCAGCATCCCTTCTTCCTTGAGCGTATAGACTGGTCGTAGTTGCAAAATACAGATCTTAGCTTGTTGTGGTCTCCAACAACGATCGAGCCCTCCGTTTTTTTTGTTTGCACACGGCTTTCTTCAAATTTCTTTTTTGGACGGCCGACACTTAACCTGCTTGTCTTATTGCTTGCACGCCACCTTGTAGCCACGTGCTTACAAAATAGACTCACTTTACGTTGTATACCTTATCTGACCCTTTCTGTACAGTCTTCTATATTCATCTAAGTTAACACAATATTCTTTACGGTCAGTAGCTGAGAGGCAAGCCAGCGGCCCGGCAGTATACGCGTGGACATAAAAACATTCGGTATTCTGTCTTGATTAACAGCAAATGCAAAAGCGGACACTTTTTTTTTGGCAACAGCAGACAGCAGTGATCTTGTGACAGTATGCGCTGGATTATTTCTTTACCCTTTGCGTGTGCTATTCGACAGAATTCTGTTAAAATATTCAACAGTATCGAATTAAAATCACGTTAGATAAAAGCAACAACGGTGGAGGTGGAATTTTTGTTCTGTGGATTTAAGCATCGACGGATTACTTGTTCCTTTCCCACATTTTCATCATATGAAGACAAAATAAATGAATTAAAAACTTTAAAATTTGAGAGAGTGGGAGGGGGAAATATAAGTATTTGATGTGAAGATTTCCGACGCTGCGTAAGAAATATATCGATGGGAATGCATTACTCAAAACAATAGCTCTAAAAAATCTATAAATCATGTAGGCTAAATAATAACACACAAAGTCGTACAGAACTGTCGTCTATCTAACCAATGCCGAATGCAATTTCGTAGCATATCCATAGTTGTTGGCACGATCTTTCTGATGGTATAGAATTCGAGTTGTCTCTCGTATTACTCTCTTGTCGAAACCATACATCGCGATACAACCTTTAGTCTTGGGGCTGCTAATCAAATTGTAATAAATAATAATAAATTTAAAACATCTTTAATTATAATAATGTAACATTAAATTACACAAGAATATTTAGTATAAGCACTGCTAGACAATAACACGAAACAAAAAAACTGAAAAGAAAAAACCCCCTTACATTTTTTTTTTATTCCAAAGGAAAGAGTGATGTATGAAGTTCGAGCTTAATTACAAATGTTTTAAATCAACGTTAAAAACTTTGCCCACAATACCTGCATTTAATTTAGCGCAAATATAAGCAAGCGAATCCCAACCAGCATGGAAGCGAATCTTACAATGTGGAACAATTTATTAATATATTACTTAAATCGTAACTAAAAAATGATCTCCAATGAAATAAGCTGATTTTTGTTCACTTTAAATAAGTTATTATAACCACTTGCAGTGTTCTGGCTGACCGATTGGCGCGGTCGACTGAGCGTTGAGCGTGAGTAATTCCTGTTTCGAATCCCCGAAGANGGGGGGATTTATGCTCGTCCGTATGGGTCACCCTCTCATGGACATGTCACTTCCAATAGGAGAAATACGAAAACAAAGTTGCCACGGAATTAAAAAAAAAACCAGTACTGTAAATCTGGAAATGTGTTTGCATTTTTTTGTACTTTTACAAGTAAAACCTTGGAACTAGTAACCAAAAGAATAAATTGCTTTTTCTTGTAATAAATACATTAACCTACTAAGTGGACTTGCAAAATACAGATTTTTTATACTACAGTTAAGCTTGTATTTCAGTCACATCGGTTAATAGCGAATCCGAAATGATATATAATATGCTTTCGAAAATAAATGTATATACNCTTGTATTTCAGTCACATCGGTTAATAGCGAATCCGAAATGATATATAATATGCTTTCGAAAATAAATGTATATATACAACTGTAATACAGAGATTACACTTTATATTATATTTTTAAAAAATGCCACAACTAGAAATCGAACCTTGAAACTTCTTGAGCACATACGTGTGACCTTAACTTCAACACCAACAAATTTACTATTACTATAACGATAGCGTTAGTTTCCAATCTGTGTGTCTAGTAATTTGGCAGGCATATAATTCTAAAATGTTAATGCTTTTCAAATAGGATTACATATTTTCACAGTATTTGATTCATAATCGAGACAATATTCAAATAGGCAAAAGTAATTTGTGAATATAATAGTGCTTGTCATTTGAAAATTAATATATAAACTAACACGTTCATTACATTTGACAATGTGACTGACACTTGTTTCCTGTGTGGTAGAAGAGGAATAATAGGTCTACTCCAACTTAAGGTGGTCGCCGAACGGTTATCTAACGTGTCTGAGTGAGTTCAGCTTACGAAAAGCATTTAAGAAACTTTACCCGTCTGCATACGTTTTTCAGATCCTCCATTTCTATATACAGCATGTTTTTGTCATAGTGAAAATGGCTCGAACGGATGTTTTCACGGTAATTTTTTGGCATGAACATTCCGGTACAAAACATTAAAAAAGGAATAGGGACGTGCATCAAACCATTTTTATTATTACGTCATAAAATGGTAGGGTTTCCGCTGAAAGTCTCATAGAGGTGTCGTTATCGACGGCAAGACTGCACGCCAGTTCGGTGCTTTGCGCGTAAAGGCGACGAGAGAGTTGATACGCGTGTCTCTGTCGCCCCTAGCGCTCCCACGCTTTAGACCTCGGACGTGCAAATACCTTCAACCAGGCGGCCACATTAAAGCCTACTACACACGCGACTCTGCTTGATCACGTAGGCGAACATGAAAGTGACCACTAACTTGAAAACTATCTATCTAGTAAACAAGAAAGTGAGTGACTCTTACACACGGCACAAGTTGGCAAACAAGGTGTACAACTTTTAAAAAGTCAAAATGCCGATTTATATCCAGTATTTGGGGGTGGTTGGTGCAATTTGCGCAGAAGTGATCATGTTACCTATAAAAATAAAGGTTGGAAGAATTGCTAACGGCACGGCGAATTCCTGTTGTTTATATTACGAACGCTTCAAGTGCTTCTTTCGTCCACTCACAATCCATTTNCTAACGGTACGGCGAATTCCTGTTGTTTATATTACGAACGCTTCAAGTGCTTCTTTCGTCCACTCACAATCCATTGTATACTCCAAAACAGGCCAACTTCGGTCACGCACAAAATTGTTTGTTTACACTCCACTTGTACAAGAAAGATAAAANAACAGGCCAACTTCGGTCACGCACAAAATTGTTTGTTTACACTCCACTTGTACAAGAAAGATAAAAAAAAAAAAATAGTACCGTCCCTATTCAGTACTAGTTAGCATACAAGTCCTTGTATGCTAGCCATTATCATACTAGGTGGATGTTTACACAAATTCGCTACAATATGTACACCTTTCTGCTAACGAAAGAGTCCCGTGTGTAGTAGGCTCAAGTCTATGGCCGGGACCCAAGAGGAAGAATGAGAACACCGGTGTAGATAAAGGGTGTCGAAGCCTCTGCAAAAGTTTTTGCCTACGCCGCAATAGGTGTGAAGTGCTGGCAGAAGGGGGAGGGGCGAGGAGAGGCAACAGCGCTGTTTACCCTACGACAAGCTACAGGACGACACAAGAGGGGTTCGTGGGAGGGGCAGGCAGGGACGGGGATGAATATTCGCCGAGCGAGCGAGCGAAGCGGAGCGGCGAAGCTCTTCATTACTACTCGTTTCGCGCCGGCGCCAACCAAAACAACTCGAGCGGGCAGGACGCCCTCGCATCGCCCTATCCTCTCGGGGGGAGATGAATTCGAGCTCGCGTGCACGCACGCGCACCAGCACGCCGGTCGAGTGGGTGTTAGCAGGCGGGGTGAGTGGAGTAGGGCTGGAAAACAAAAACCCAATGGTGCTAGGGCGGATGGATGACGGGCGGTGACAGAGGTGGGTGTAGGGGAGAGTGTCACGCAAGGAAAAAATTCCCAGCGCACACCAGCGGCAAGGCAACCATCACAGCTACAATTTTGAGGGGGAAAAAAAAAACCGAAGTAGTTGTCAAACATTTTTTTTAAAAGCATTCACGCCGCATAAGTTATACAAATTACATTTAAAAAAGAACAAAAAAAGAAACTTAAACGTGTCACGTGAACACGAGGGGCCACGGTGCTCGATTCCCGGCGGATTTCAGCAAGTTGGAATCGCGTGCCCAGACGATGCCGCTGGTAGACGGGTTTTCTCGGGGATCTCCGGTTTCCCCCTTCTTTCATTTCGGCGCTGCTCTCTCTAAGACCTCGATGCTAAGAGCCGCCCAAATCTCTTCGCTCGCTCACGTGAACACAGACGAGGTCAAAATGCGTGAAAAAAAGAAGGAAAAAAAAAACCGATAATAATGCTCCTAAGCATTCCTTTCATACACACTGGGTTCGCACACCGATATTAAGAGAACAAAACGTAACCTGCCACGCCAGAATTATCTCCACGAGCACTCATCATTCTGGCAAAATATTAGTAACACAGTTATCTGGAGCTCCTGTTTATACAGTTACAAACTAAGCCTGTATAACTCAGCTAACGCCTTACGCTTTCGTAATCAGGCAAAAGTAAACATTTAGAAATAAAAACAACGCCTTTATTTCTATTGTCCATTTGCACCGACATCGTTGCAAGCATCTTCTTCTCGGAGGTTTGGAAACTCTATAACGTCAGTGGCGACACTTATTCAAAACTGGACAGCGCATGCGTAAATCACCAACTTAATGAATTTGCTCACAATGTGTACGTAAGTTTAAGGCATCCGTCTACCTGGAACTTTTTCCCACGTTTAGGCCGAAAAGCGCGGGAGCGATAAGGGCGACACTGCCACGCGCATCAAGTACGCCATCGCCGCTAAGCGCAAGGCTCTGAACTGTAGTGCAGTGTTCTCGTCGTGCTGCGTGTACCTATGGGACTTTCAGCGGTGACCATATTATTTTATTAGTGGGAAGTCTTTAGGAAGGTTCAGTGCAGGCCCCTATAGTAGTTTTGTATGTATCTGATGCGTGCATTTTGAGCTACAGCGCCTTGGAAATGCCGTTTTTAACGGTTTTGGAGTACTATGAATTGATGTTTTTTTGTAAGGTACGTGATATTTTGAAAGCACTCAACAGCCCTCGTCTGAAGTGTGTGTTCTTTTCGTAGATCAGCACGTTGGACGCACGCTTAATAGTTTCGTTGAAAAACGTGTATTTGGAACACTCTGCAACGCAGGTCAAGCGCCAGGGAGACGGGCGCCTTAACTGTCTTTTTTTTTTTTGCGACGAGATGTGTCCCGTTAAGTTAACGATCACAAGCGTGTTGCAGAAATCACTAAACCATACGTACACGCCTGGTCCAACACACTAAGTGTTACCAAGATACGGCGCCGGTAACCTAGGGCAGGGCACTGTCGCTAGTGCTACGTTTTAGACACCAGGACCTGCGAAATGCACGTTACCATTTGGTGGCAATCCTTCACTGCCTTGCAATAATATAATCCTCTATTGGCTGCTGCCGTTCAAAGCCGCCACATACCCGACTGACTACGACACAAAAGATGGTAAACTCACACCGCTTAACTTTCATTACTTGCTGAAAATACCATCGAGGGAGTGACCAACATACCGCCGGACAACCGCAGAGGGCAGGTTTTTAAGGCCCGAAGGCCGGCACACCCTCCATCCTCCCGCACTGCAACTGTACTCGGATGAGTAAGACAGTGCACGGCACTTTCTCCCCTTGGTCTCTTCGGGCCATTCACTTTTCTTTATTGCCGTAACTCGGTATTCTACCGGTTTTCTCTTTAAAAACCTGCCCTCCTCGCCAATCTAAAGTACTCCGACTTTTACTCTTTTAAAGTCTTTACCCGAGTACCCTATTATGGGTCATCAGAAATTCGCCGATTCCATTTATCAAATTCCTCCCAGTCTTCTTCCAATTTTTGTGGNTACCCTATTATGGGTCATCAGAAATTCGCCGATTCCATTTATCAAATTCCTCCCAGTCTTCTTCCAATTTTTGTGGCGAATTCATTCCATATCCTGTGTAGATGAGAGTCTTCCATCACAGTTCCAACNTACCCTATTATGGGTCATCAGAAATTCGCCGATTCCATTTATCAAATTCCTCCCAGTCTTCTTCCAATTTTTGTGACGAATTCATTCCATATCCTGTGTAGATGAGAGTCTTCCATCACAGTTCCAACTTCCAAGTGAATGCCCATTTCTTCCGTTTTCTCTTGAAACCACTCCCGTAGGTCTTCGGTTTTCAAGCAACTTGTCAAGATGTGCTGTACTGTCTCATCAACACCACAGACCTCGCAAAGCGGGGACACCACAAGCCTCAGGCTGTGAAGTTTGGCTTTAAAATTTCCGTGTCCGGTGAGCAGAGGGCAAACAAATGTACAAAAAATTGAAATTTTAGTTTGTAGCCAAATGTGAAGTGAATTTTGCTAGCTCAAGTAACGTTATATGCCACGGTCTTTTAACAAATGAGAAATACGCCGATGTAGCGTGTATACAGCGGCAAAGGAAGGCGCTATGGAGTTACGTCACAGCCCCATACGAGTTCTGCGCACGATCCAAGAGTCATCAGTACGGAATATTCCAATTGAGGTATACATAATATATCTCGAACACCTTTTCTTTACAATTTCTCGTCACAACCAACACTTCTGATTAAGGCCACATCCTATAGCTTAAAATTTTCTGTCTCGTACTGATGGAGTGGTAATATACACGGAATTATTACTTTCGAACCTAATACGAAATTATGCATTAGTGACTTGAGATCCATCTGGGCTTCACGTAACAAGCGAAACCTCAATCAAAGTTTTTTTTACAAAACTTCTATCAGAATGTTTTACTAACCAATAATATACGTGACTAAGCAAAACCTGACGTTGAAAACTTCGCTAAATATCGGAATCAAAAATAAATACCAATCAGAAAGTGACTGCACTTTAGCCACAACTCAATTTACTAACNTTTCGAACCTAATACGAAATTATGCATTAGTGACTTGAGATCCATCTGGGCTTCACGTAACAAGCGAAACCTCAATCAAAGTTTTTTTTTTACAAAACTTCTATCAGAATGTTTTACTAACCAATAATATACGTGACTAAGCAAAACCTGACGTTGAAAACTTCGATAAATATCGGAATCAAAAATAAATACCAATCAGAAAGTGACTGCACTTTAGCCACAACTCAATTTGTGTAATTACATTAGATTGCCAGATTTCCTTCATACGTCTCACTGGATACATTGCATTAGATTGGTGACCCGTCACAACCCATGATCAACATAATTAACGTTTGAAACTGCTGACGTCTTTTTTTTTCTATTTAGATACGTTGTTTTCAAAGCTCATTATTCTACATCAATAGCCGCAATTAACAGCCTACCGCTAATCACGATACGTGGCTGTAGACGGTAATTAAACCTGCGTCAAAAGTCTCGTATACACAAACCGGCGTGCAATGAAGGGATGGCAGAGTTCAGGGTGAAACAATGACACAAATTTTTTACACTACCCATTTTTCTAAACTTCACAATCGTTGCATTCCTCGCGTAACATTCATAACAAAAAAAAAAAAAAACACACACACACACACTCCAGTTTTTCCCTTGGTTTTACCAAGTACTTTGATCCTTTGGAAAACTCTTTTTGAAAATCTGGTACAGGATAAGCCCCACTTACGAAAAAAACAGACGGTCTTGTATGGTGAAAATTTTTTGACAATGTAAGAAACGAACACACATTGCCATCGAAATAGCTGTATACAGAGAAAATTATCCACAGATGCGAAAACTGGTATACAGCACTATTGTGGGTTAATATTTTCCATGGAAAATGAATTACATCTTTATTGAGGCCATTAAAATAATGATTATATATGCAGACCACACACAGGAAAAACCGGGAGTGCCCGGGAATTTCACGTGNTATTTTCCATGGAAAATGAATTACATCTTTATTGAGGCCATTAAAATAATGATTATATATGCAGACCACACACAGGGAAAACCGGGAATTTCACGCGACAGGAAAAAGTCAAGGAATTCTCATTTGGGCCAGAAAAAATGAAAATAATCGCTACTCTGCACAATTTTTTTGTNGACAGGAAAAAGTCAAGGAATTCTCATTTGGGCCAGAAAAAATGAAAATAATCGCTACTCTGCACAATTTTTTTGTTGTCCTAATACAGGATAGGTAATGTAATTCTGAGAATATGTGTATTAAAATTTCAATTTAGTTTATTCTTTGCCAAGTCATATAGGGCCTATACTTAAAAAATAAAGTATTTGCGTTTTTGTAATGGGTACTACTCGTGTGAAGTCAATAGCGTGTATCGCGAGAAATAATTATGGTCTGAATAAAATTTTGGCCCTGCTTGCTTGGAGTGTTGCAGTGTAATTTTAATTCTACTTCACTGATAACATATCACAATTTTCTCAAGGTCAGTGAGCTAAACCAAGTTCGGCAGAGGATGGAGGTCTTATAATTAAATGAAAGAGTTAATTACAATTTCCTAATTTGATTTACAATAACTACAAAAAATTCTCTCAACTCTACATCTTACAATAAATTGATATAATTTGCTGTTTAGAATAAATAACTTTAATCAATAACATTTACAAATACCTCAAAGAAATTAACTTAAATAAGTAGAAATCATTCACAATAGACAAGTGTATCTAAACCTATCAAATTATTTTATATGCCCATATTTGACAGTTCCAATATTTACAATAANCACAATAGACAAGTGTATCTAAACCTATCAAATTATTTTATATGCCCATATTTGACAGTTCCAATATTTACAATAAAGTCCGTATCACGTGGTATTCAGTTCCACCAGTCCGCAGTGTTGTAGAGTTCTCCAAGCGCCCTCACGCACAGTAGCCTTCACTCCCCGGGTTTCACGCCCTCTCGTCCATTCACGCCACAACACCTCGTCCGCCGTCGCCTCGCAATATCCCGTCGTCCTCTGCACGTCGCTCGATTACCACACTCAGCCAGAAGGCTTCTAACATGACTGCCGGTAGTCCAACTGTGGCTTGTATTTATAGGGTCATAGGCCATCGCCCAGAAATTTCTCTAAATGCCGCGTTGCGCCGAGGGTCCTAATTCCCAGAACATTCTTGTGCGTCCTCTATAGTTGCCAGCTTCTCCAGCACCGGGGAGAGGGGGACGAGGGGATGTGACGCCAGCTACGTCCCCGCTGCCAGTCATTCCACCGACTACAAGAGTGGAGGGGGAGAGGCGACGAAGCAGCGAGTGGGTCTGCCTCGGGGAGCGGAGGGTCGAGGTGCCTCCCCCTCCCCCTTCCGTGACGGACCGCGCATAACTGGAGCTCGCGGCCGGTGCGAGCTACAGCGCGTAACAATATTTTTTTCTGCCTGTGGTGGAAAAATATTATATTGGAAGATTTCGGTCTAGAAAATAGGCCTGGGAAAATGGCAAGATTCCGCCTGAAAAACTGGGAAAATGCCAGGGAATTCCAAAATGGAATTTCCGTTGACACCCTGATATAACTACTCCAGGCAAAGAATTGTTCTCGTGCGCACTTTATTTTTCAAATTATCACGCTCGCAAAACTTGAAAATTCTGAACTCCTTCGCAAACAATTAAAACTGTCTCCTGTTGACCAACGTGTGTGTGAGGTAGTTCTACATGTTTCGGTTTTGTCATCTTAACTTTTAGCATATGAACTTGTGTTGTTACTAAGCCTCCATGGATCAAATGAGCATGATCCGGGTTTTATTATCCGAAAAGTGTTTTAAACGTTGGCTAATGTAGCAGGCATAAACATAAATATATAACCTCAAAATTATATAAAAAATTTCAAAGAAACCATTGTTAGCATTTCTGACAATATAATGCTTTTTTACAATAGTGCGACAGAAGTCGTTCTGAGACGAGCCAGTAGAGGATATCGATGCGACACTATGCAATAGAACTTGTTCTAACGCGCATGCGACAAGGAAAAATAATAATGGCGTATATCGGTAATAAAAAAAACCCTAGGTGTGCGTGTGGTGATGATTTGAATATAATCATTATTTCATTTGCGTGTTATTTAAACATTAAAATACATATAGGAGCCTTATTTATTACTTAAATAACAGCTGCCCATATTATAAGTTTGAAACATTTAGTCAAGTATGTACATACGGCCAAAGTTTTATTATTTTCTTACAGTTGTCAATTTTTGCACAGAAAATTGAAGATATGTTTTTATTGCTTTCGTTTGGATCCATGTGTGTTTTAACAAAACTTCTCAAAACCAACACCATAATTTAAATAAACTAATCTTAAAAAGCTTGCCTAATCATACCGGGTTTCGTTCATTTTAGTTTCCACTTACAACGATAGATGGCAGCGTGCGACAGTGTCTCGTGTCACCGACAAACTGTCGCACAGTTGTAAAAAGACGTTTTCGTATTTTAATAACAGTGCATTTGATTTCACAAGTCTACTAGTCGGACCATGAAACTGGATTCGCTCTAACACCAGGCCCAGGTAACATGCTCTTACCAATTATCACAGTACAAGCTGACGTTATCCAGGTATGCAGAAGCAAAATTCTCACGCATAATCCACTGGGAACTCCGTCGACATTAATTTCCAAAACGTGGAAGGCCATATTTTTCAAGGGCGGCGGATACAATCGCTAACAACCCTGCTGCATCTAGAGCACGCATTCCCAAACTTGTTATTCTCGTGGCACCCTTGTGGAAGAGATTTTAACTTTGGGCATCCATGTTGCATTTTTCGCAGACATTTTATTTTGAATTGAAAGTAAAATATATGAAAAAAAAAAAAAACATTTTAATGTTTTCACCCTGTTACTGACGTCAGTAAAAATACAAATAAAGTGGCATAAAATAGACTTGCATACAAACAGCTAGACTACAATTGGAAATTAACTATCAATTTTAGACAAAGAAAAATTAACAGCGTAAAAAAATTATTTTACTGTAAGACTTGGCATTGGTGGTTAAGGTACAAAAGTGTGATACTTTTAGTACGAGAAAAAATATGCACTGTAAGTGGGCACTTTTGAGGCGCTAGTTATCCTTTCCTTTCAGCCATTTATTTTTTAACCACATTTTAAAACAAATATTGCCATGTAAGTTAACGTTCAAGGCTAAAACGATATATATTTATTGACTGTTGTTCCAAATGAGAGGGCCAACAAAACTGCCTACTTTACCGTGAATAACCTATATTACATCTCCCTGGAAACATTACTGCTTGTATACCAACCTGTGCAAACCATTCAAGCAGATGAAATCACGGGCAGCGTGATATATTTGAAAGGTTGTTCTCAAAACTGCTCTCTAACTGCGAACGACATGTGTGACAAGCCGAAAGTGCCACCCTTGGCGATCCACCGATTCTTTGTCCCGCATGCAAACTGGCATGTAAAGGGCACATTTAATGCTTGGCTTCACCCCTTTTTGCAGAAATTGTTCGTTTTCGCGTCATAATTTCGGATTCATGGTAATTTCTGACAATGTAAGATTGTAGAAAATTTACATTTTACGAGTTGTTAAATATATTTGTGCTGAATTTTAATTGCGTGTTATCTGCTTGTGGTAAAAAGTCAATAGCTTATTAATAAAATATAAATTTGTTCCCGACTTTTTATAAAAGCAGATAACATACAATTAAAATTACGCGCGGTAATTACTATGGATCCGAAATTATGGCGCGAAAACCATAGAATTTCCGCGAAAGGGGCGAAACAGAGCCTTAATTAAGGTGGCCGGCTGCCTGGATAGGCCGCCGAAGGGCGTGATGAGCTCCAGCAGAAAACATGTTATTAAAAAACCGCCAAACCTGTCCCGAGTGAGCTCTTTATACGAATAGCATTTAAGAAACGCTACGCGTCTGTATACGTTTTCCAGTTATTTCTCTCTGAAGCATGTTTTTGTAATAGTGAAAATGGCTCAAACGGCTGTTTTCACGGTCACTCTCAAGCATGAACTTTCCGGTACAAAACATTAAAAAAGGAAGAGGGACGTGCATCAAACTTTTTTATTATTATTACGTCATAAAATGGTAGGGTCTTCACGGAAAAGTCTCACAGAGGCGCGTTATCGACGGCAAGGCTGCACGCCAGTTCAGTGCTTTGCGCGTAGAGGCGACGAGAGAGTTGATGCGCATGTCTCGGTCGCCCCTAGCGCTCCCACGCTTTTAGAGCCTCAGGCGTGCAAAATTCCTACAATCAGGCGGCCAACTTAAATAAACCCTCCGCCACGAAACATGGAAATAAAATCCCAATACATCCCGGGGATATTTTCCCACCCCCGGACGCCCGACAGTTAAAACACNGGCGTGCAAAATTCCTACAATCAGGCGGCCAACTTAAATAAACCCTCCGCCACGAAACATGGAAATAAAATCCCAATACATCCCGGGGATATTTTCCCACCCCCGGAGCCTGCTCGACGGAGCTGCAGGCAGCGAGGGTATCCGGGCATCCCTGGCCGGAAATATGCTTCGTTAGGAGCGAGACGTGACTTGATCCGGGCCGACGTGACTCCGCATCCCTACCGGAAACCAGTGGCAGTGATAAAGGCCGCGAAAAGAGGGCATGCGAGAACGGAAGAGGAGAGGCAGGCAGGGACTCCTCGTTCACACATCGATTTTATTTCACGGTGTGCACGCCGAGGGATGGCCGACGGGAAAGGCACCTAGCCTCTGTAGGGACGCAGTGCCGGATATGATCAACCACTATTGAGACCTCTCGCCGACATTTCCCTCGTGATTCCGGACCGTTCACGCACCGAGGACGTCAACATTTACACTTCGTCACGTGACAGCAAAAAAAACAACCCTGGTTCCGCTATCTAACTATGTACGGCACAATCAATATAATACACCTTGGGTGTCAGCTGAAATTACTTTTTGGAATGCCGTAACCTTCCCCCGTTTTCCAGGCAGAATCTTGTAGTTTTCCCTGACCTATTTCCAGGGCCAAAACCTTCAAATACCACATTTCTTCCACAGCTCGCACAAAAAAACATGTGCTATCAACGAAGTCGAATTAAATTACACTCAAACACACCAGGCAAGCAGGGTCAACATTATATTCAGCCCATTGAGATATCCCGCAACACGTGCTTCCGACTGCACACGAGTGCCCATTACAAGCGCACAAATATTTTATTTAGTACACAAAGGCCCTGCGTCACAAATTTAAAAATCGAAATTTTTGTAACGTATATGCTTATTATTACACTGCCCTATATTCACACAACTAACGACTCTTGCAGAGTATCAATTATTTATATTTCCCATTACCCAGGTGAAAATTCCCTGACATTTCCCTGTGGGTGAACATCCTGCTTTGA
>NQII01001832.1:204157-233205 GCA_002778355.1 Clitarchus hookeri
CGCAACACAACACACCTTCTGAGCGAATATTAATAATGTAGCGGCATTTCCGGGCAGCCTCCATTATTTATACGCCACCCCTTGCGCCTCTCTCCTCGGCGCTCTCGACCATCTATCGACTGATAGGCAAGCACACCCCTCCTCTCCCCCGCAGAAACCCTTGCCGAGGCCGATATTATTAAAACTCCCCTCGCCGGGCGGGCGCTCTAAAGCACAGCCGCATCCCTCTCCACCCCCATCAACCCCCATCCGCACACTACGGCATTAAAATGAAATTCACGGGGAGAAGCACACTGTATCCCTCCCCCATCCCCTTCTACACCAACGCTGCTACCTACAGCTCCGCGCGAACAAACCAGGCTTGGGCAACGCGCGATCCATTTATCACGCGATCTACTCTCTCTCGGGCATTATCTTCCGTTTCCCCGCCCGCCCGCGACAAATATCTGCGGCTGCTGTGCGCCGGACGCGCTGTCGTGATTATCCCGCCGGCTTCGTCTGTGCTCGCGTGCGCAACGCCGGGGTTCCATCCAGCACGACCAGATATTACATACAACGTTAAGAACGTATTCGCAGTTACCATGCCAAGTGGGCGTTCTTAAGAGAAAACTAGAATAAACTGTGAACGTCTTGAGATAACGCCCGGTCCATACGGCAGCATTACGGCGGGCTATACAACACTGCGATATGCATTCACGGGAAGCTGAATTCCTCGCGCATTAGATCACACGCGATGTAAAACAATTAACTAAACTACGGATGCTGTTTCTATATAACTTTCCTCCGATCCCTCAAGTCAAATGGGCCAAAAAGTCCTCAAAAAGCTTTTTCTAACCATTTCCCCAATAGGGTTTTTAGGTTTTCCTCTTTGAATATATTGAATATGACAATAGTAAAAAGTGACAGCAATATATTTTTTCTAACCTTTAATATAAAATAGCAATATTAAATCGTGTTTTACATTTCACGGAAAAAAGTTATTAGATTGTTTATCTTTTATTGAAGGAAAAAACGCCTATTAGATAGTTGTTAATTTTTCATGGAAAAGAGCCGCATTAGATTTTTTTTTTACCTTCCATGAAAAAAAAAAAGCATTTACAGAACATTTAATTGCTGAGATACGCGTAAACACAAACACTGATTTTACAGACAGAATTATGCCACGGGGTCTCGTTAAAAATAAATTCACGGGGCCCGGCCCGCCTCCCGCATCATCGACCCGCAGTTATTTATAGCGGCGTGTGAACAAACAAGGCCTCGGGAGCGAGCGCGATCCATTTATCATGCCATCTCCTCGCTGGACCATTATCTTGCATTTCGCGAGACAAAGTACGCGTGTGACTGGACGCTCGACATACTTACTGTCGTGATAAAAAAAACACTACTTTGTTTCTTGCCAGTTTTTTTTTGCCCGCCTACGCGGCGCAGGGATCCAAAATTAAAGTCCATTCATGGTTACTTCAAACCTTTTTGAAGACCTACTTTCAGACTATTCCTCCGCCTCATTCAAAACAAAGCTTAACCATGTCTAGAAAATCACACCACAAGGACAACGCACCGCATTCGTGCGCACTCAGTTCGACAATATTTTGCACGAGAACTATTTTTTACAAGGCATTACCAATACACATACTTTACTATNGCGCATTAGATCACACGCGATGTAAAACAATTAACTAAACTACGGATGCTGTTTCTATATAACTTTCCTCCGATCCCTCAAGTCAAATGGGCCAAAAAGTCCTCAAAAAGCTTTTTCTAACCATTTCCCCAATAGGGTTTTTAGGTTTTCCTCTTTGAATATATTGAATATGACAATAGTAAAAAGTGACAGCAATATATTTTTTCTAACCTTTAATATAAAATAGCAATATTAAATCGTGTTTTACATTTCACGGAAAAAAGTTATTAGATTGTTTATCTTTTATTGAAGGAAAAAACGCCTATTAGATAGTTGTTTATTTTTCATGGAAAAGAGCCGCATTAGATTTTTTTTTTACCTTCCATGAAAAAAAAAAAGCATTTACAGAACATTTAATTGCTGAGATACGCGTAAACACAAACACTGATTTTACAGACAGAATNAAAAAAAAAAAGCATTTACAGAACATTTAATTGCTGAGATACGCGTAAACACAAACACTGATTTTACAGACAGAATTATGCCACGGGGTCTCGTTAAAAATAAATTCACGGGGCCCGGCCCGCCTCCCGCATCATCGACCCGCAGTTATTTATAGCGGCGTGTGAACAAACAAGGCCTCGGGAGCGAGCGCGATCCATTTATCATGCCATCTCCTCGCTGGACCATTATCTTGCATTTCGCGAGACAAAGTACGCGTGTGACTGGACGCTCGACATACTTACTGTCGTGATAAAAAAAACACTACTTTGTTTCTTGCCAGTTTTTTTTTGCCCGCCTACGCGGCGCAGGGATCCAAAATTAAAGTCCATTCATGGTTACTTCAAACCTTTTTGAAGACCTACTTTCAGACTATTCCTCCGCCTCATTCAAAACAAAGCTTAACCATGTCTAGAAAATCACACCACAAGGACAACGCACCGCATTCGTGCGCACTCAGTTCGACAATATTTTGCACGAGAACTATTTTTTACAAGGCATTACCAATACACATACTTTACTATATTCCANACTCAGTTCGACAATATTTTGCACGAGAACTATTTTTTACAAGGCATTACCAATACACATACTTTACTATATTCCACTTTGAAATTTCTTTTAATTAAACAACGCAGTCCTTGTCAAGAAAGATTAGGTTTACGTCCATCCCCGTCAGCATTGTCCAAAAGTGACTTACCACATCTCAAAAGGAGGGCATCAGCTGAAAATGTTTGGAAATTACNTCCCCGTCAGCATTGTCCAAAAGTGACTTACCACATCTCAAAAGGAGGGCATCAGCTGAAAATGTTTGGAAATTACAGCCCTACAGTATAATTTTCTCATCTGGAATTCCTAAACCCGCAAAGGAAGTTCTCAATCCCAGCAATAGGGTGAATGCGCTCTGGTAATTGATCTTCTAGTATCAGATAGATAACATAGTTCACAATACATCCCGAGTTGGTTCTAACAGCATTAAACATTTAGGAACCCAAGTTCGGATTTTATTAGTTCTAATGAAATTTATAGAGAGTAAGAAAATCGCTATAACCCGGTCCCGAATCTCGCTAATAACCAAATTAGCATGCACACAGCGACGATCTTATTTGTGATTTGTGGCAACAAATATCCATAACTGTTGATAAAGCCCACTCCCCAAGACAGCTGGCAAAACTGTAAAATAACCTGGACAGTCAACACAAATCATTAAGTGCCTGTCATTCGCCTGTAGAACGAATGTGGAAAATTAAATTACGTACACATGCGAGGGCCAGAATGCCCTTTCCACAGCGATACTCCATGAAAGCAACAAACAACTATCACTAGACACGGGCACAATAACCCAGACGCAGACGTACAGAAGCTGTTCTTACCTTCTGCTTGTCCTTCATGGAACCGCGGCCCAAGACCGCCATCTTGGTCATTGTGTCCTCTTGAAGGCGTTTCATGGAATTGCCTTTAGGTCCCAGCAGCTTTCCCACGAAGTTGAACTGCAACGAACAAACCGAAAAACCATACAGAAACAAATTCACATGCACTTATATCAACGAAGACCATACACCACTGCATACTGAGAGACAGAGGGAAAAAAAAAAAAAAAAAAAAAAAACCTATCCAAGACAATCAACATATTTTCTAGGGAAATTAATATATACAAATTAGCTGCAAACGGCTCGTACTGAGAAATCGTTTGTAATAGACCTCAAGAAATGTTTCTACTTCACTGACCCGTATCAATGAGCTCAGATTAAGTGGCGGACACTCAACAACATTAAACCGTTTATAGCTGTTTGAGAAAAAAATAGAAGTGATGTAAAGCGTAGCAGCGTGGAAAATAAAGTAAGCGTAAATAATATCAATAACTCAATCCAAACAAAACAATGTTATGTACTTCTTGTATACATAACTATCACTCGTAAAGTAAGTTGGTCATGTGGTCAAAGGTGCGAAGCAGTAACGCAAAGGACGTGGGTTCGAATCCCTGTACCGACAGGGTGCAACTATATTTTGTTTCTTTCGTGAATTTTATATTTATATTCCTTCCTTATTTATTCATCACATTAGCATTTTAGGACTTTTTTTTCTTTCAACTTTTTAATTATATAAGAAGATTTTCTTGGCAACTGGTTTCTAAAAAGTTGTCTTCTAAAAGTACTAACAACATATTGTTTTTACAGTGTGTATATTTGCAAGTAAATGCTACATGTTAGCGGTTATAATAACTAAAACATCTGCATTTACATGTATCGGTAATATCTCTCACCTAAATTGACGCCAATTTGTACCCACGCATTTTCTTTTAATTCTAGAGTTGATATAGTTAATTAAATGCATAAAAACGAAAGCAAAACTTCAACGTACGCTGCAATTGCGGGATAACACAAAATATGGTTCAACGGAAGTAGCTGGGAATAAAATTGAACACAGAAAACAAAAGAAACTATTCGTCCCTAGAATATGATTGGTTGATGCTAAATTATGTTTTATGTTGATGTTGGGTTAGCTTCTCGCATGGAAAATCTAATTTTACGTCGCACTTAATTCAATGCGAATACACTGCTGCGCTATCTAAACTTCAAAATAACGACAAAGTAAAGATAACGTCACTGTGACTCGTATAGCGAGCTCCACGCGACAAGAGGCCGTGTTCCAACAGAGGTCATAGCGGGAACATGAAGCAAATATATCTCCAACGCGGCCGGCCTTCTCGCCCCAAGCAAAGTGTGCACTACGACGGAGCACTTCCAAAGGCTGAGAGGCTGGTAACAAATCGCCGAGCCCATCACCGATACTCGCGCGAGGATCGCCAAGAGGAAATCGAAGAGAAAAAAAAAATTAAACAGATGAACACTTGGGCGGAGGTTGCAGAAACCACAAACCACGGCGAGAAGTAATCCCGCACCACGATTACAGCTGCGGTCAGCCGCACGCATGTCGCACTACCAGACGCACAGTTCACCGCTGACGCACTGCTGCCGCGTCGTCTAATTACGCGACAAGGCTGAACTTAGTACGGGGGTTCTACAATCCTCTAGAGAAGAGGGAGGGAGGGGGGAGGCCTTGTCCAACCCACTGTATGTCATTGCCAGCACGACGGCATGGAACGGCGGTCCACGCTTTCGCGCTGCTCAAAAAGGCTTCACCCCAACAGGGCGGTAACTGTGGTGGTGGTGGGGCATTTTTCTTACGTTATTCTGCCCAATACTGTTCATGCATTATTCAATATCAAATATTAAAAGCAGCAGTAAAGCTTTGCCAGCATTTCATAAAACTTAGACATGAAACAATGAATGTTAAAATGCTATACGTTACAGTTTATCAGCATCGTCTGGAGGAGGGGAGAATGGCCTCGATAATTGGTTTCTATTTAATACCAAATATTTTTCGCCTTTACGGGAAAGTAATTTACAATTCACATTTACTAATGTGAAATAAATGTCAATTTTTGACATGCAGTACCAGTCAAATGTTTGTAAGACTATAAAATTCGTATCAATGATGATTATACAGAACCTAAACTTACAATACATGTCCGGAATACACTGACAGGCTTCAATGGCTTAGTTTTATCAAAAACACACCCTTATCACACATTTTATAAGGAAAATATTTGATTGTATACTTGCAAAGGCATACAAGTTCGAAACAATACTGATATTCCGCTACTTTTTTGCAGGACTTAACCAATAAACTGTTGCAACGATCCTTCTAAGCTAGCTCGCTCTCTTATTTTAGTTCTCTTCTCACTCTAAAATACCACACAATGGTTTGTTTTTACTTCGGTTTATCACTCGAGCTTATTTGCAGTTGGCAGTGCATGATAAAAGGGCAGTTATCAAATTCTTCCAGTAAACGATGGGGAAAGTTGTGTCCGCTGATGTTAATTGGCAAANTAATTGGTTTCTATTTAATACCAAATATTTTTCGCCTTTACGGGAAAGTAATTTACAATTCACATTTACTAATGTAAAATAAATGTCAATTTTTGACATGCAGTACCAGTCAAATGTTTGTAAGACTATAAAATTCATATCAATGATGATTATACAGAACCTAAACTTACAATACATGTCCGGAATACACTGACAGGCTTCAATGGCTTAGTTTTATCAAAAACACACCCTTATCACACATTTTATAAGGAAAATATTTGATTGTATACTTGCAAAGGCATACAAGTTCCAAACAATACTGATATTCCGCTACTTTTTTGCAGGACTTAACCAATAAACTGTTGCAACATTCCTTCTAAGCTAGCTCGCTCTCTTATTTTAGTTCTCTTCTCACTCTAAAATACCACACAATGGTTTGTTTTTACTTCGGTTTATCACTCGAGCTTATTTGCAGTTGACATCATGATAAAAGGGCAGTTATCAAATTCTTCCAGTAAACGATGGGGAAAGTTGTGTCCGCTGATGTTAATTGGCAAANCATGATAAAAGGGCAGTTATCAAATTCTTCCAGTAAACGATGGGGAAAGTTGTGTCCGCTGATGTTAATTGGCAAATTACTGGCACGTAGACGTGCAACAGAACTCTTAAGAGCTAACAGCAGTTAAATCTAAGTCAAACATGTGTTACGAATACAATAACTTAATACCAGTCGCCAAGTAATGTTATTGTCAAGCCGTACAGTTGGTAGGCCGAGAGCAATAACTCCATGCCAAGGTGGGAGCAGAGATTTAAACGAATATATTTCAAAACTGTAAGAGAATATGCTCTTAAATTGTTATGTTTTAAATGACAATGCTGTGCCCGCCAACATGCTGGGAGGAGCCGCCTACTCTTGCAACTTATTGATGAAAGAGGCAAGCACTGCCTCACCTAGAGCCGGCACTTACGTTTAGCATAAAAAAAAAAAAAAAAAATCAACACCACATACACGGAAAATTCTAACTTAAAATCAATTCAATTACTTTAAACTCGTAAATTCCATTTTTAATTTGCTTTTTCGTCACTCCTTTTTTCAGTTTAGTACGAGCGTTCTCGAAATACGGCCTTTGCCGAGGACAGCGATCTCAACAAGTTGAAAGAAGTTTAGCAACATTTCATGAGATAAACGTGCGACGATTTGTAGCAGCATCCGTTCCGATTGCTAGAAATGTGACGCTTGCAGACATCTCCTGGCTCTTTACATCAACTAGGCGCCAGCAATAGTAACTGAAGGTTGAGAGATGCCGTAATTAGAGCACTGCAAACGACACCTAAACCGCGCACCGCGGAAAGCGACACACACAAAGCGTGCTCGTGTTCGCTAAAGACGGGGCAAGATTGCTTACCCGGTTACCGAAGGGTTAACTGCTTCATTAGTAGGCGCTGCTTTGAAGAGTCTGTTCTGAGTTTTACTCCGCGCTTCAATTCGCAGAGTAGTTTTNCTGCTTCATTAGTAGGCGCTGCTTTGAAGAGTCTGTTCTGAGTTTTACTCCGCGCTTCAATTCGCAGAGTAGTTTTGCGGGTTTCTCCCTCGACCCTGCACGTTTAATTTCGCACTGTCGAACTTTCTGCTCGTTCATCTCGCTGGAAATAGGAAAACGGGTTTGGGGAAGGGCGGGTGTGGGAGAATTTCCTTTTGTCTGCGAGATCCTCCCTGCTTCCAGCCCGACCGTGTTGACGGTTTTCCATCTTGTTTCCGTTCGCCCGACAGAAAAAGGGAGACGGCGAAGAGAGAAAGCATTGGTCTCTTGTAATTAAATTAAAAAAAAAAAGTCCGTACGCGACCGTGTTTCAGCAGTGGTTCCAGCAAGCTGGCCTCGTTAGGAGTTCGTTTAAACATATTTCCCTTGCCCGGTTCAAAAAGAGACTTCGAGGGCAGTATTCTCACAAGCGGAGTTTGTCCCCCCCCCCCTGCCCAAACACTGAATTTGCTGGCTTTTAACGTTCATTTAAAAAGGAGACGAGCCACTGCATTATGTCGTCCATATGAGTTGGCGAATGCTTTCTTTATTTTTGGCGGGTACATTGCAGAATTTGACAGTTGAAATGCTTTCAACATGGTGTTAAAAGACGCCTGAGATGAGTATCCGAGTTCGTGAGGGATGCAAGTCTTAATAAAAAAATGAATAACTAAATTTTATTTTAAATTTATTTACACAGCTATTATTTACAGCATTAAATTAGCTACCTCCACTATTACTCTATTTATTTCTCAGTGAGCGCAATATTTACTTCAAGGTCTCTTGTTAGGTTATAGTCAATTAACTCATACTCATCATTAACACACGTCCAGTGTGACTATTGCCATAATTTGTAATGCCTTACACTCGCGCATCCAGCCAAATAGTCCAGCTTGCCAGTCGCACTCTTCACTACTATGATGCTCGCAGTCGCAGATTTTCCCCCGCTACTCGTTGCTCTTCTAGCTCGTCGTCTATCGCGTAACGTCGCACAACCGCCCAGACTCCCAACTCTCGGCTCAGAGGCCTGACGCACTTTTATACTACGACTGACCTTGATCTGGAAGATACAACGCACACCGAGTCACACCGAGAGAAACCAGAAAATTCTTCATATAAACGCAAAAAATCAATCTTCCGAAGGTCAGGAGCGCGAGAGATACTAGCGTTATCACAGCGGCATGCGGAGGCTTCCCTTTGTGACTCGCCGCCCGTTATCGCGTAACCACTCTGACCTTGGCATACTGCTTCCTCGCTCCAATGGGACACGACAAGAAAGCGACGCAAAGCACCAACTCGTAAAAACACTGATGGTTCGGTGTAGTTTTTACGCAGAGACTTTGATGTCACTCTAGAGAGGGGATTTTTTTTGAGCCGAAAAGAATCCGCAGCTTTGTGTTGTTTCAGGGTGCTTCGAGTATTTTTACAGGTGAACTTCTGCTATTTCACTGCCCTCCCCGCTCCTTTCCCAATAGGTATACAAATTGTCACTGTATACAATTTGTCATTTTATACATTTCCGTTTTAATTTAAAATTACAGCTTTGAAATACCAATGACCATGCGTNCTGTATACAATTTGTCATTTTATACATTTCCGTTTTAATTTAAAATTACAGCTTTGAAATACCAATGACCATGCGTTACTATTTTAGCCAACAATAATACATGCGTTATTTTTTTCTCTACATATATTATCCTCGGCATGGCAGCACTAAGCACACAGTACTTATAACCAGTCATTTTTCAATTTCAACATTGCAACCCAACCTAACAGGACCACCCCTCAACAAACCTAGAATAGAGGGCGAATGCATGCTTTTAGAGTTTAAACTAACCTATTACAGTTGGAGATGTAAACTACTCAATTTCCTTACGCGCTACGCAGTAGTCACGCTCTGACTGCTGTAAACAGAAGCTCATCTTCACCAGGGACCTACTCGCCTCCCACCAAGGCGAACCGGGTTCGATTATAGGTGGCGTTGGATTATTTCTTCATTTCAAAGGTTCACCAACTCTCCAANACACGAATTTTTGCATGCGAGAAACGCGCCATTGTGTTTCGCCGCTGCTCTATCTTCATTCACCTAATTTCATTGTCGCCAGCATTACACCTTAATGTTAAGGGCGCTTGCGAGCAAAATAAGTCATTTTTCCACATTGCACTAAATGCCGTTCCACTGTATGCATAAATACTATTTTCTTGCATAAAAAATGTATTTACAGAAAATTTAATAAAGGCGATTTCTTACGCTTAGCAAAATTTATTTTACCATAAACCAAAAATTTTCAGAAATTTTTCAAAAAATTGCCTAACTGCAAATAGCTTGTAGGCCTTACTGACGAGAGGGGACGTGCAAAAGAGTTGATAAATATTTTAATGTAACGTTACAAAGACAATGCTATTTCATTACATTTTTTTTAAATTGTTTACTGGTTTAAATAATACGAGGCATATTGTAGAAATGAAATGTGAGTGTTTTTCTGCTTAACTCATTGCACACGAGGAAATTATTTAGCTCGGCAACGTCTAGATAAATTGCAGAAATATTTTAAAGCTTAAGGCTATCACCTACCTAGCGCTTTTTTCCTTTCCACGTTTGAGACCGATAAGCGCAAGGCTTTCAACTGGCGCGCACTGCGTGTACCTGTGGGACTTTCAGCGGTGACCCTATTATTTTATTGGTGTAAAGTCTGTAGGAAGGTTCAATGCTGGGTCCTTGAGTAGTTTTGTATTGTTACAAGACGTCTGAGGGTCGTATCTGAGTTCGCGAGGTATGGAGGTCTTATTAAAATGTAACTAAATTTGATTTGTAATTTGTTTACACAGATATTATTTACAGCATTAAATTATCTATCTCCACTCTTTATCTTTTTATTTCTCAATGAGCGCAGCATTTAATGTCTATCTCAACTCTCTTTAACACCCTTCTCAATGTCGCTGTTTCGTTATAGTCAATTAACTCATACTCATCATTAACACACGTTCAGTCTGACTGTTGCCATAATTTGTAATGTCTTTCACTCACGCATCTAGATCAATAGTCCAGCCAGCCGCGCACTCTTTACTGCTTGATACTCGCAGTCGCAGATTTCCCTTCCGCTGGCCACTTCTCTCGCAGCTTGTCGTCTATCGCTGAAACTCAACCACTCATCCATTCAATAACTGACGGCCCGGACACCCATCGCACTATTTATACTCTGTTGGCCTTGATCTGGAAAGTTCGACGCACCCCAAGTCACGCTTAGAGAAACTAGGGCAGCAAACTAGAGGAAAATCCTTCAGGTAAATACAGAAACTCAATACAGACACGGTCAGCAGCGCGCGCCGCAAAAAGGAACGTGTCGGCTAGCTTTTTGTAACGGACACGCGGCTCCTGGGTAGAGCTCACTTGCCATTCAAACATTCCATTGACTTGCCGCCACCGCCATCATATACCTGCTCTGTCCTTCACTTCCACTCGCTCGCGCGGGACAAAGCAGCGAGTGTATAACAGTATGCATCTGATGCGTATATTTTGAGATACAGCACTTTGAAAAAGCTATCATAGTAGTTTTGGAGTACTCAGAAATTGCGTTTTTAATGTGCGTCACGTGTTGTAAGCACTCGACAACCTTTTCGTAGATCAGCACATTGAACGCACGTTTAATAGTCTCGCATAAAAACGTGAATTACTACCACATCGTAACGCAGTTCAAGCCCCAGATATAGTTCATTTCATATAAGAAGGCCACATTCTGACAGTCAGTGAGTGGCAACTTAATATATTGAAAACAAATAACCTGCCATTTACAAAATCCTGTATCAGCTGATGCACGAACGAACAAAAGTTAATATTACGTTGGCTATTCTGAGAGCAGTGCCGAAGCACATCACACAAGCAGAAGATACGCAGATAAGAAAGAGTTCGTAGATTAATTAATACATTTTATTTTACGTGGTCATAAAACAGCAGTTTTTAGTTTTAGAAACGAAACTTCGTGATAAAATAGTAATGTATAGGTGTTCAAAATGAGATGCACAATAAAACGATACGTATCCAAATGTGACGAAAAAATCCAAAGTTTCCAGACTCTCAAACCAGGTGCTGCTATCTTGTGGGTTAAAAGTGCACCATATGTTGCAATATGCCCTTCCACGCCATCTGTCATCCATATCCCGAACTACACTCAGAAACATGTTATAGTTTTGTTTTTTAAAATAACGTATTCACGCGCATATACAAATAATGTTATTTTCCCGCGAGCTCTGTATAATTTTTAAAGTAACTTGTATTTCGTGTACCGCGTTTACGAACGACCCTACACACGTCCACCAAGCTTAGTTTACGAATGCAGCGCCACCCAAGAAGTTCACCAATTGCCACACGTAGCAGCACCTCCTGGACGCGATGACTCGCCACATCAAAGCCTATTCTTGACACGCCTGTTGATGGCGAATGGATACATAAACGAAAAGACACGGCGATCGTCAACTATCAAGAATGTGGCCTTCCTATATGGTACACAGTATAGAAGAGTGCCTTGTAAAAGAAAACTCCGAAACACCGCGAAAGCGCGCACTAACCTCAGGAAGACTAGTCTGACCCAACTCCTCCGCGAAGTGCCGAAGCATCGCGGACACCCGGTGCCCTGCTCTACCCACAATATATCCTCGTCGGATTCATATCAGGGCGGCAGAACCCTAATGTCCCGCTCGTTACGGCGGGAGCCGGAGAAGAAGCCGCACGGCAGCCAGGAGAAGAGTGTGTAGGGAGGGAGATGCGATGGGCCCGTCATCAGCGAAATGGCTTGATGTATTATTCAGCAGCGGAAACGGGAGTGGAGAGGAGAAGACGAGGGAAGGTGCTCGCGCATACACACCGCCCCCCCTCCCCCCAACAAAGCCAGGAACAGCATCCGACTTGGCGGTTCATACGATACCTGCAGTTCCCTCCTCCTACCATCCCCCTACCTTTAACAATTTAGACTCCGCTGCGGGGCATCGCTGCACCCCGTGCGCACGACATAAAAAAAACTCACCGTATGTACGCAAAGTACACGAAAAAAAACCCTCGAGTACAGCTTTTACTGTCATGCCGGCGAACTTCAAACCAAGACATGCCACTGGGAAAGTCTTGGCTTAGCAGTGGCAGTGTCTTAGCAGAACACATATCATGTCCGCAATGCACTCTCTGTCTCAAATAACTTGGCAAGATGATGACGGTCAGTGAGTGGCAACTTGTACACGAAACAAACAACATGCCACATACAAAATCCTGCACCAGCTGATGCGCAAACGAACAGAAATTAATATTACTTTGGCTATTCTGAGTGAACTGCCAACGCACATCAGACAAGCAGAAAATACGCGGAAAAGAAAAGAGTTCCTAGAATGATTAATACATTTTATTTTACATGGTCATAAAATAGCGGTTGTTAAGCTTTACAAACTAAACTTCGTGCTAAAGTAGTAATGTATTGGTGTTAAAAAAAATGAAATGCGCATTGAAGTGACCCTTATTCAAACGAAACAACTTCGAACCTTAGGAGTTCTTTTCACGTCGTATCCCCACTCCCCATTCATACTTGACATTCATTCCAAAAGCCTACATATATATCGTAGGGTGTTACCGAATTTTTTCTCCTCCAAATAATTAGACGAAAAATATTTCAAACTCGTGTAGTTTCGAGCCAGCAATAGGAGAAAAGCCGACATTAAAAAATACGAGATTAAGAGGCAGGCAAACGTGCAGCTACCTGTTGAGATACGCGCTCGGATCACAACACACCTTGCCATGCCATCTGTCCGCTCTCTCCCGAAGTACTACCAGCAAGAAAAAAATAGTTTTCTTGTGTAAAATAACGCATTTATGAACTGATACCAATGTCTTTTTTTATTTTTCGGCGAGCTTTGTATAATGTTTAAAGTAACATGTACTTCCGTGTACAGCGATTTTGATTACTAGTAATTTCTATTGGGCCAGTAATAATCGAAACGCCAGCGTCCATCACACACCATGATGTTCTCCCGCAAACCCATCTCCTTGTTTTCGTGTTGTTACTATATACTGTATTAATAAAACTAAGTATATAGGACACGCGTGGGTTTTTATGCGATTGTTATGTTATTCAACGCCACAT
The DNA here is from genome assembly GCA_002778355.1 of Clitarchus hookeri. Lineage (NCBI taxonomy): Eukaryota > Metazoa > Arthropoda > Insecta > Phasmatodea > Phasmatidae > Clitarchus > Clitarchus hookeri. The sequence continues at coordinate 217,794 of NQII01001832.1, forward strand.
ATTTCCAACTAGAACTGTTTAGTACCAGCAATTGCAGAATTACTGCTTTGCAAAAGTTGGTGAGTTATTGGCGAATGAAAGCGCATTGTCAACCAAGTTCTCAGAATTAATTTTATTTCCAGTCTTAACATATTAGCTGTAACGTCCAAAGAGTGATACGAACTACAATTACCATCTCGCAAATGTTAACCCAAATTCGCTGTCTCGGATAAATTAAAAAAAAAGTTAGCAAATATATTTAATTTTTTGCAAGGTTATATATTTTTACTTTTATAACCTACGAATTGTTCAGACAGACGCGAGTATATAAATACGTTAAAATGTGTATGGCATTACAGTACAATGGAAAGTGGATTAGCTGACAGGGTGTTGATAAAATATACAGCACTCACTTGACACATCAACTGATGGCGAAAGGATACATAAACGAAGAAAAGTAAGTATTTGGCGCTACTTTCGTCGAACTGTCAAAATCTTGCAAAGTTACACGAGACAGAGAGTAGTTCGTTCTCTTGTTAGCTTTTCCACGAACGGCCCAGCCTTGCCGACAGGCGCGAACTTCAAATGGGGAATAAATGTTGAACGAAATTCCTTCTTATTGCGTAAATTTTAAAGATAAGCATTTCAGACAGAAAGCATTTTGACGCGACTTTCTCAGAGAATATTACTTATAGAGAATTATATTTTAAGAAAACATTTTTATTAACTTTTTTGTTATATATAAATTTTAATATTACATGTTAGAAAAACAAAATGAAACAAAACAATAGGAAAAATATCTTGACATAGCAACATTCATTAAGCAATTTCACGTAGAATACAGTTTGTTTGAAATAGTTATCTTTACAATTGATGCAAGGAGAAGGAATTTCGTTTAACATTGATTCCCCTTTTGAAGTTGGGTGGGTTCGACAAACACGGAAAATATTTAATTTTCAATTGAATGTAAAATTCTTGCACGGCTTGTTAAAACAAAAGAATCTCTCAGGAACACCAGGAAAACAATTGAAAGATCTCTATAAATAAACAGCATGTCATATATGAGAGTATTCGTAAACACTACAGAAAGACGCTTAAAAAAAAGGGGGGGGGGGCTTTCCTTGCTGTTTTCCACGCCACTGTTTCTTTAGTGTATTAGCATATTTTGATTTTGGGTAATAAACAAAACATTTTGAAATTGCACAGAAGGAACTGCTACATTATGAATCAAACAATGCTAAATAAATAGCTCTTCAAGTGAAGAAGTAAATATGAAAACGCATTAAAGGGAATCCTCGCCCTCTTGAATTTTTGGAATTTTCGCCGGAACTTAGATTACAGACTACAGATTACGTTTTATGGATCGACATAGCGCAGGGCGTTGTCTCGTACATTTTGGAAAGTCGCTACTGCTTGACCAGTTTGTGACGAGATACAAATAAGCCTTTTCTTTGTTTTTAACATTTTTTCCATAGACATGGTATGTTATTTGGTGATTGCATATGTGTCACGTGGTAGCCTAAGACATTAGTTTACTTTGCACATTTTTTTCATTTGTACAAATAGTACAATTTTGGATTTGACATCAAATTATTCAAACAATATAAAGTGTAATTTTTTTTATTCTAGGAAAATGACTTCACGTTCAGCCTACTAGTTGAACAGTGTTTGCTACAAATATAAAATAATGTTTTGGCATCAGACACCTTTCAATCCGACAGTAAAATTTATACGAAAAATATGTTTAAATCACTTAGATGCCACAATGGCAATTCTACCTTTCAAGAAATATAAAGGAAAGATCTAGAAAAATTAGGGAATATGTAGCGTCATAATGCGCTGCAAAGAGTAAAATACTGCAATAGTAAAAAACTTCGAAGCACCTGCAGTTGTGCTGATGAAACAATTTTACATAATTGACCTGCGAGGAAACATTCAAACGCTGTTATTAAATGAAAAAAATTCTGCAATTTACAGCAACGGGTGAATTTGGGAGGAAATATAGAAAAACATTTATGTACACGTGTTTTAAACTTAACGAGATAGAAAAAAACGTGGTAAACTTCCCTACTGAATAAGCGCGGCCATAACGAACATATATTTCCGTGCGAGCTATTTACGACGTTGTACAGGATGATTCTAAAATCACGGGACAAACATTTAGGGGTGGTAGAGCTCACTAAAACAAACAATTATTGTATGGGAATATATGGGAGAAATTGTGACGCGTTTAGGCACAAACACAAAAACATAACACATTAACGGAAACATAAAATGTTCATTAGCAGCATACTTAACGAGTGATTCCGTACAGAACATGTTTAAACAGTTGCTGGAAATGCATCCACCAACAGTCACGCATGCTTGGCGACCTCTACATATGGCGTGATTGGCTGACAATGGTGGCGTGCGTGAAATACCCGGCGTATTTGAATCTGTTCGCCAATCACTCCACCGACGCTACCAAGCTTGCATTACTGTCGGTGGTACCAATTTTGAGCAGTTATTTTAAACATTGCTGTAAAAAGGCATTTAGCGGCGACGTTGTAAATACACAATGTGTTGCATTTCATGTGTTATTTTTGTGTTTGTGCCTCAACGCGTCACTCCCGCCCATATATTCCTATACAATAATTGTTTGTTTTAGTGAGCTCTACCGCCCCTCAATGTTTGTCCCGCGACTTTAGAATCAACCTGTATATTAGATGTACAGCTGCGAATTTTAGGCAGGAGGGAAAACCAGGTCGTCCGCTGGATTCCTGGCAATACGTATTCTAAAACCCGTGGCCAGTTATTTCTCGGCAGGTCAACACTGCTGACCACTTCACGCACACAAAGAAACACCGCCTCATTAATAGAAACCTGAAAAACTCGCGAGTTCAATGACCTGTAGGCTATACTCCATTATGGTATGTAAAATCATGCAAATATCCCTGTTCATTGGTTGCTTGTTGTATTACCGGAAGACTGTGATTCGACCTGCATTTTACTGTGCATTTATTATTGGCTCAGAGTTGTCCAGGAGGTGTAAACTAACGGATGGACCAATAGCATTAGCAATACAAAAGTACGAAGTTTTGAATGCTAGCTTGTCCCGAAATAAAAACAATTTTTCAGGTCTCTACTCGTTAAGCAAACCGAGAACGTGCATGGCCCAGTTCCGAGAGTGAACGCGCTCAGGTAGTTCTACATTTAACCTCTCGTTCTCGTGCACCGAGATGACGTATTCGGAGCGAATGGTATCGTCTGCTACCGCCAACCCTTTACTGCTACGATTAATGCGGGGGTTACAATGAGCAGAAACCTAATAAGCTCCTTATGAACTCGACAACGTAACCACACCAAACTCTACATTACGACGTTAAGATACAATACCCCGTCGAGTCCATCATCTAGTCAAGCGATAAGCACAATACGTCCACCAAAATTTTTCTTTTCACAATGCTGCTAAAAGTAGAGGAATGATAGTCTATTGAGACAACAGCATACTAAAAGATCGCTCCAGAAATTTATGGCGGGCAAATATAAAACCAACGTAGGATACGTAGACATATTAGTAAAGTCACTGAAACAACCGAACGAATCTTGAAAGCTGTACATTTGTTCGTCAATTTCACATTATACTCGCGCGCCGTGGTGTAATGGCCTACAAAAACGCAATATATTATAGATATTCAAAACTCATACATCTAATTCTGTTTTAAAGTCTTAGTGAACATGAAGTGCAACATGGAAAAAAATTCTTGGAAAAATATATTTTTTGCAAAAAAAAAAAACCTACCATTGTATTAGGTGGCTGAGTATGATTAAACTGATACACATTCTGCAGCAGTATCATAACCGTAATTGACATAAGTGTTCATACAACCCCCCCCCAATTGTATGACGTATGAGAATGTAAAATGCTAAACACTGGCGTGGCTATGGTAAGTACGCTTCATTACTACCTGAGAAATTAAGACATTCTACATTCGTCTTTTGACGTGAATACTACTTTAAGGTAAGGAATATCAGTCAACATGGCCGGTCGCAAGTATTCATATAGGATATTCACAATGAAGTGAACACTCTTGAAAGCCCTCTCATTTCGAATAATAATCAATAAATATATTTTATTTTAGCCTTAGACGTTAAATTCTGAGTTCGGAGGAATATACATTTTGTATACATTACTTACATGGCAAGATTTATTTTAAAATGTGCTAAAAAAAAAAAAAAAAAAAAAAAGGCTGAAAGGAAAAATGGCTTCAGAAGTGCTCACTTTACCACGAACAACCTATAACACAAGTGAACCAACGACGAGATAGGACGTGAAACGACCTTGTACAGAGTGTATCGTCTGACAGTTAACTTACTACGCTTGTTGCGTGGACGGAGCATAAGGCGTTATTCGTGCACTACAGGCAGCCAAAATGGGCCCAAAAGGTAAGGAAAAAGCAGAAGAGTGACATTAATAGTCCATTCTGGTTTCTTAGGATGTTTTGAAACTAACCTTCGACAAAAACACCCTAGGCGTAACATTCCATGTTTTTTATTCAATAACTTTTATTACCACAAATATAAAACACTGTGATTAACTTTAAAGAACTGTATTCTTGAATAAATGAAACTATAACTTACCGTCTTCTATACATTGTAATATTTATTTCGTATTAAATACGAATAAAAACAGCGAGAGCAGCGATGTGTTGGCAACGGCTACTAACAAATAGTTCACAAATAAATATTGTTAACATATTTTTTTGGTATGCTATTTGTAAATTAAACGTTGCCCACTGATATATTTGAATTTCTAGGTAGAACACTAGGGAACATATTTCATTGTCCCAGTTAAAATATCAGCGCAAAGGAAAATAATACAAGTTTCCAGTTTTAGCATATTTCATACTTGAAACGAGATTTTAATTGTTTGAATACTTATTATAATATATTTAGATGTGATGGCGGGACGGAATAAAAGTTACGGTGAGCCCCATTTGTGTGCAAGTTCACTACTACATTTTAAGTTTGTCGTTGCCACGTACAACAAATAAGCTACACGAATCGCGTGACTGAATTTGTGTCTTTTCGTTGGACTGGCTGTCCCTTCGTTTAAATTTTTATTCCAGCTAAGGCCGCCCTTTTAACGAAATAACCCAACACATTAATAACAAGGTTAAATACTACAGTTCTTTCCCTTGCAGTTATAACAGGGTTAAACACAGTCGCGGCAAAATATTAAAGCGTATTATGTGTAATGTGCTATGTCGTGAATAACAAATATGTTAACAATGTAAAATAATAACTGTAAGAACAGTTGTAAAAAAAAGACGACGTTAAAAAGCCATAAAGTTGAGCTAGATATGGTTATAGGCGTAAATTGTGGACATTCTTACAAAATTGTTTTTGAAATATGACAATTCTTTCAACAGTTGGAAAGAGTAAACAAAGCATTTGGCGGTTAAAACGTAAAAGTCACATGGCTGTGTTTATGTTTACGTGTAGCGGAAAAATACGTAATCGGTAACCAAAAATAGAAATTTAGCAGGCCTTCAGAAAGTGTGAAGTAACAGCGAATGGTCTACATCAATATACCTTAAGAAAAATTAACATTCCTACTTCGCAGACGAAGTTTGAATAAGTCGCGCCGACTATACAGTCTGTTATCAAGCGACATAGAGACAACATGGACTTCATAAACAAGGAAAGACCTAGTCTTCATAAAACTTACTACCAGAGGGAAGAGGATACTATTTAGATTCGTGCCGGAAAAACCCGAAGTAACCTCCTCAGAATTGCGCACGCACACGGACGGAAACAGACTTCCTTTAGCCGCCCGTCTACCTGGCGCTTGAACTGCGTTGCAGAGTGTTCGAAATACACGTTTTTCAACGAAACTATTAAGCGTGCGTACAACATGCTGATCTAAGAAAAGAACACACACTTCAGACGAGGGCTGTTGAGTGCTTTCAAAATATCACGTACGTTAGAAACATCAATTCAGAGTACTCCAAAACCGCTAAAAACGGCCTTTCCAAGGCGCTGTAGCTCAAAATGCACGCATCAGATACATACAAAACTACTATAGGGGCCTGCACTGAACCTTCCTAAAGACTTCCCACTAATTAAATAATATGGTCACCGCTGAAAGTCCCATAGGTACACGCAGCACGACGAGAACACTGCACGCCAGTTCAGAGCCTTGCGCCTAGCGGCGATGGCGTACTTGATGCGCGTGGCAGTGTCGCCCTTATCGCTTCCGCGCTTCTCGGTCTAAACGTGGGAAAAAGTTCGCACGATATCAGATCCGGGTACCTATAAAGAAGTTGTATTGCGATAAAGAAGCTGTGTAGCGATAAAGCGAACCAAAAGAACAAATTTAACATTTGCTCTGGACTATATTATACTGCATTTCATATAAGTACACTAAAACTTGACAGACGATGTGACCAACCTACACACTATGTAAACCGGAAATGCCTTCGTTTGGGAAGTATTATAACATCTGACGATTTGTTTCGGTATGTATGTTATGTTGGCGATATCGATGATCATGTAAGAAAATAGTACTTGGAACTGAAGGTTGTAATTCAAAATTAAAATGATACCTACAATATTTGTGGTTTAAATTATGTTTTTAAGTAACGTACATTTTTTTTTTTTTTTTTTCCCCCCCCCTTTTATCGAATTGGTTAACAAATATGTTCAGCAATTATGGCGGAGCATGCGGACAGTTAGGGTCAGTGAAACGTTTCCAGCTCTGAACGCCATTGCGCATGAGATCGTTTTCCGTCACGTATATGCGAGTACCTTACTGGTGTTATAGTTATATTTTATCGGTAGCTGTTGATGATTTTTGTATTAAATTTTATCAAGCATAGTTGTTTTTTAGGGGCAGACATTTTTCAATGGTTGATTTCAAAAAGTGCTCAACCACCAACAAAAGCTTATCCGTAGGCCCTGTTCGTTAAGTCCGTTATAATACAGCGAAGTGTTGCGAATATGATCACGGTTAGCGCAGCGTCGAACGAGGTCGCCCGACGCGAAATGCTCCAGCAAGCCCGGGGAATGAATGCCTGGTGTGTGTGTGTGTGTGTGTGTGCGCGCAAACACTGACACAATTGTTTTGAAAACTAGATTTTTGGAAGGGATGCTTTACCCAACACCAAAGGTGCCAAATCGTCTACATGACCTTGCCCTTTTCTTCCTAACTTAAATGAAATAGGTTCAGATGCCCCAGGTCCTGTGATTGATAAATTGTTGGTTCCTAAGTCGCACAGCCAGGTTGCAGCGGCCACCGTGAGAGCTTACAACGCATGGGACGTGAATCACCCAACCCCTGATATCCATCAATGAATTGTTTGTCTAGGCTGACCACCCGTGATTCACCTAAAAATCCTGCAATACGGTTGGCACTTCAAGATTGTGGATGAAAATATCATGTAGGACTAATGGTATTCTCTATCTGTAAATAATTATTTCATTATTTTCTACAGGAGTAATTTTAAATTTATGCCACCTTCTAAAAAAGTTAATAGTACAAAAGGCTTCAAAATTATAGGAATATATTTTTATTTCCACTCCACCCAACAGCAATTTTCACAACAATCGCCAATTCTTTCAAAAGAATAGGATACTCTTTACACAGATTTTTTATGTTCTTCCTTGTATGTGTACTTCACAATTAAAGAATGTAAAATGGACCTGAGATGAAGAAATAACTAAATGCCTGTACACTGAGGACACAAATTTCATGATTTTTTTTTAACAGCAATAATTTGCGATCATTATGTACCCTCAGAAAAATGTAACTTTGGGAATTTTACACTGTGATGTGTTAAAGGGGAGTTACCCACCACAGGTTTAGACATTTCTTTCTAAAACTACTTGCATCAAGGTGAGACTACAACTGTCAACAAACTAAAATGGATTATATTTACAAGCACAACATATTGTTTTTCCTTATTAGTAGCACACTCAATTTGAACCTACAAAAAATTTTTCGTGAATAATTTCCACCACCCATTCCAAAGTATGTACTACCACACACACTCGGAAAATATCTATCAGCACTATCACTTCTTAAACTTGATGCTTCTAAGTTAAATACGTGCTGGATGGTGAGTCGATTGCTTCTACTACCCAGCAATCTGCCATTTAGCGGAGTGGAGNAAAGAAGACTGCTATTACAATTTAAAACAAACGCCTACAATTCAGGTGCATAAATGACTGACGCTAGTTACAGGACAGTAGCTGTTAAAAAAAAAATTAAAAAAAAGTAGAAGTGTTCGCTAACTCGCCGGGGGTGGTAGTGACGCAAACGCGAGATGTCGGGGTGTCTGCAACCCCATCGCACATACGGCAAATGACGCTGTTTGAAAACGTCAACGCATGGCTGTAATTGAAAACGGTCGCACAATGGCCCATAAACTCGCCGACAGAAATATGAGGCGAACAAGGGGGCAAATTCTAACGGTAAGAAATGTAGGAGCCACGACGAATGACGAGAAGTTTTCCTTTTTAATTCACAGAGGTTCGTCGCAGTTTCTGAGGCGGATGAACTGGGACTGTCAATAAATAAATAAATAAAAATATATATAAATAAATATATATATATATATAAATAAATAAATATATATATAAATAAATAAATATAAATATATATATAGAGGCTGTTCACAGCTACTTCCAACTTGCTGAAGCCCTGTTTAAGATCTACTTACAGAATATTCCTCCGCCCCTTTCAAACAGAGATCAACTGTCTAGAAATACACCGAAGAGAAGTCGCACCGGATTCGTGCCCACTCAGTGTAATAATATTTTCGATAAGAACTATTCATGACTAGCTATTACCAGTAGTAGGAAAAGGACGGTTCAGCGCCACCTGGATGCTGGATGAGAATCCGCGGCTACCATCTTGGATTTCCCTTTTCCCCTAGGAATTTAACTTTTACCCCAGAAATTCAGTTTTTTCCCTCAAAAACGCAGAAAATTTTCTTTTTCCCCTTAAAAAAGGTCTAAATCTCCCGAATGTTCCTCTGAACCAAATATTTTATGACCCCGCAATATGGCTAAATGACTCCATATTGAGAAATGATTGACGGAGCTACCCCAACATTCACGCTATGTCGTCCCATGCCAACACCATCTGTCTTGTCTGAAGAATGTTCGAGTTCACTGCTCTGTCATGCAGCTTCTCTCATTCCTTATCTCTCTTGTCCATTCTATCCCTTCGAGGATTTTCTCATATTCCTTCTGGCCTCCTTTCACCTAGTGTCCTGGCGGGGACGAGTCTAATACTCTGCCATCCCACCTTGGTCCATACACAGGAGTATAAAAACCCCAACTTTGAAAGTCTATAATATCAAAATCAAACAACCTACAACCTTGATTGACCAACCAAATGAACCGTGGAACCGTGAAGTTTGTTTACCATACTATCATAGATGTTCAATGTGACCACCACGAGCGGCCCGAAAGACATCTACGTGACAATCAAACTCGTTCCACACTCGCACAGCCGGCTGGAATCTAAACTACAAGTCCAGAATCAGGGTTGCCACCATTTTCCCTTTTAAAAATTCTCCGATATTTCCCGGACACACATGCAGAATGTTTCGGTAAAAGCGTGCAAAAATTAAACTGGGAATAGAGGCCGCACCACGGAACGTTTTGAGATTAGGAACGAGTTATGTAAATACAGTGTAGGTTGGTCACAGTGTCCGTCAAATTTTACCCCACTTATACGAAATGGACACGAGTACACATGCAAACAATTATTTCCCAGAATTTTTTTCATCAAGAAACTTCTTTACAACACAGAAGTACTTATATTCATTCTATGCCGATATTACTTCACATAACACACATTTTTAGCATTTAAGTAGGCTTACATGAACTTGCGGGCCGGAAACAATTTTCCGAAGGGTTGTTTTCTCAGTGGATCCCAGACCAGTTATCGTGACATGACCTGGCGAACTACGGCATGCGGGTAATATATAACTTGCACGTAATAAATGTCAATATTCCAAACACAGAACAGAGATGTGGCGCATTCACGATCAACACCCGCAGGGACCATTAACACTGGCATGTGAGGCGTGAAGGAAGTCAAAATATCGCTATAGTCGGTTCACGACTGGAAGAGACTTTTGAAAATCAACANGGCATGTGAGGCGTGAAGGAAGTCAAAATATCGCTATAGTCGGTTCACGACTGGAAGAGACTTTTGAAAATCAACATTTGAAAAAACACCCTAGCCGTTAGCCACATGCATATAACATTACAAACAGCGGCGAGCGCGGATACAGTTATGCCGTTAGGTTGCCAGCACAAAGAGAGGAAATAGTTCTAAAGTTTTAACGTAATTGTTAATTTATCGCTTACAAATGGGTTTCGAAAAGACTTGTATCTTATTATGCTAATTATTAATGACGTGATGCTAACGTACTTTGATTTCAATGTTTCTTGCATACTCACAAGATCACGCTCAAGGTGAAAGTAGAGCGGCCATTTGTTTACGAACCTTCGCTCCGTGTGTTGTTGGCGAGATGTGGTCGACACACGTGCCAGAGAATTGGTGCGATTATCTTGTTTAACCAATAATAATTCATTTACTGGTTTTTTTTTTTTTTTACTAATATCCTCTCTTTATTATTTCTCGTTGTGCCGATTTATTTCGTTTCTGATACCTGTATTAGAGATTACTCGTAGTGCGTTCTCACGTGTTTAATATTTTTTAAATTTATTTCAGGTTTGCTTAAAATTTTATTTATTGTATTTTACGTTATATGTTGCGGTAGTTTTTGTGTGCAGTCATGAGTTCTAGCAAGGTGAATAAAAGATAAGTCACCAACGCCAACAGGACATCATTAACCTCACCGAATCGTTGTATTCCCTAATTAGGCGAGGGGAAATGAAACCCTGCAACGTCGCGGAAAGAGCGGCAGAAATGTTGAAACGCTTCAGATCCACAGTTCTAAGGTATGTTAAAATATATGTAGTATTAACCATTGCGTTTGCAAGTTGTGTGTGCTAAGGTCAATTATGTTGGCCTACGAAATGTGTTTACAAGAACATAAAGAAAATTTGTTAATAACTTGATAACATCGTCGAACGTTGTCTACGTGTCTTTTTAACGTTTTATTTGGGTAATTATTAAGTTTAGGGGGCTTTTCTGTAAAAAAAATAACAATAATTTCACGGAAAATGGTATATTTCCACTCCACTAATGATGCAGAACACGAATATACGACGGGCATTAACGTCCGACTAATTTCGTAACATGTGCCCACCTAACCTAACAGAACCTATCCCCACGATGGGTGAATCACTATTTTACATTTTTAAACTAACCTAGGATTGTTGGGTTTTACACTAACCTAGGATTGTAGGGTTATATAGACTCAAATGTGAGTGTATGAATCACCTAACCAAAAGGTGGTATTACAATGTGTAATTAAAAATAAAAACTACTTTGTGTTGGAATTTGTGTACCCCTGCGAGGGATTCTTCATAAACAACCCAATATATACAGTGGAAATTTATTATAAAGACAACTGACAATGGTAAGGAAAATTGCCTCTATAGTGAGTTTGTTATAGTCAATTAATTTTATATAGGTTATGGAGAGATGGTGCATTTTAAGATTCTGAAGAAGGAGCTTGTTTTGTATTTATAAGTTACATTGCGGCATTAATTGCCATTGTTATACGTCACTAAATAGATTACAGTCGATATAACTGGAACTTCCCCTACTATTAAACATATCTGTATCACTTCACTAAACATGAGAGGACATCGTAATCGATGAAATCGCAGTCATAATCTTTTAAGAAAACAATTGTGTATTAATGCATTTCCCCAACACCACTGTTCTACAGCCATTGTCTTTTAGTTATTGTAAATTATCAGTGTCATATTTTTCACTTTCAGTGCTACATAGCCAACCTAATTTGCATAATTTAAAAAGGACCATAATTCAGTTACTGGGTCAACTACAGTTACTGATACCAAAAACATACAAGGGTTTGTTTACAAATGATGTGTGACAATGTGATATGCTCTGCCGTGTGTTAGTTTAGGTTAGTTTAATAGGTGGCAGGTATTGGTTACTATATAACCCTACAATCCTAGGTTAGTTAAAAAATGTAAAATAGTGATTCACTCATCGTGGGGTTAGGTTCTGTTAGGTTAGGTGGGCACATATTACGAAATTAGTCGGACGTTAATGCCCCTCGTATATTCGTGTTCTGCATCATTAGCAGAGTGGAAATATAAGATTTTCAATGAATTATTTTTATTTTTACAGGAAACCCTATAAACTTAATAATTACCAAAATAAAACGTTAAAAATACACGTAGACAACGTTCGACGACGTTATCAAGTTATTAACAAATTTTCTTTATGTTCTTGTAAACACATTTCGTGGGCCAACGTAATTGATCTTAACACACACAACTTGCAAACGCAATGGTTAATACTACAGATATTTTAACATACCTTAGCACTGTAGATCTGGAGAGTTTCAACATTTCTGCCGCTCTTTCCGCGACGTTGCAGGGTTTCATTTCCCCTCAGCTAATTAGTGAATACAACGATTCGGTGAGGTTAATGATGTCCTGTTGGCGTTGGTGACTTCTCTTTTATTCACCTTGCTAGAACTCATGACTGCACACAAAAACTACCGCAACATACAACGTAAAATACAGTAAATAAAATTTTAAGCAAACCTGAAATAAATTTGAAAAATATTAAACACGTTAGAACGCACTATGAGTAATCTCTTATACAGATTTCAAAAGCAAAAGGAATCTGTACGAGAAGGTTAGCACAAATTAAAGTCATACGTTATGAAAAATCAAATAATAAAGAGCTGATATTAGTATAAAAAAACCGATAAATGAAATATTAGGTTAAACAAGAATCGCACAAATTCTCTACAGCACGGCCATCCGGGGGCTTATGAGAGATTGGCGTTGCCATGTTAATGTTGTTGGATGGACTCCTTGAATGTTGACACATTTCATTGCAAAGTATTGTGTGTATAATATGTAATCAAAGTGAAAGTTTTTCTCCCCCACCCAATCCCCCAGTCAAAATCAAACCTATACACACACACATACAGAGAGAGAGAGAGAGAGAGAGAGACACAGGCACGCACACGAAACATATAATTTTTAATACTCACTTTTGGGTTTATATAAAGAAAAGTTTTTCGCTTGCATCACATATTCTTTTGTGTGAAAATCTCATGATTAAAAACTTTACGCTTGTGGAATATCCATTAATAATATATACATTACTTTTATAATGGGTACGTGCATGTACGAACACATGTACACACACACAGTGGAATGTAAACATTGCCATGTGACTGCCACATGTCAATGTTTGTTTACCCTTTGGCGGAAGGATACGAAATGGGCTTGAAAGTAGATCTTTAGCAGGGCTTCAAGAAAGTCTCTTCCAGTCATGAACCGACTATACCAACCTCCATTATAATATTTATTGCACATAAACATTCTTGCCATAATACCTTCCGAGTTACGAGAATGGGATCTTAGATATTAAACCTATCATCTGTAGTCCAACCTAATAAAGTTCCGTGTTCCGATAAACTAAAAATGCCGCTTCGACCTTATAGGAGCGATCCGCAACACTCATTAAACCCATTTCCTGCAACGTTAATTTTTGTAACATCCCGCTAACGAAAATAAAACAGAACATTACTTTTAAATCTTTTCGAAGGCGGACTCTTACAGCTAATTTTGTTTCCACATTGCATACAGATTTAATTAGAGGCACATTACAAAGTAATTAGCCGGGCCAGCAGTGGCTGAGCGATTAAGAATGTTCGCCTCCCGCCAAGGCGAACCGAGCTCAATCCCCGGTCGGTTGACTTCGGATTTTCGCAAGTGGGAATCGTGCCGGACGATGTCGCTGGTCGGCGGGTTTTCTGGGGGATCTCCCGTTTCCCCCGCCCTTGCATTCCGGCGCTGCTCCATTCTCCCCTCATCGGCTCTCAAGACCTCGTTAAGAGCCGTCCAAATCTCTCAACTACAAAGTAATTCGACTTGGCACAGCGTTAAATTTCGAAGAAAACGGCATACGACTTCAACCGCCAAATAATGTAAAAAAAATTGGCGTTATTTTTTGGTGCCTGTCTATATCCAAATTAATGGTTATCGGGCTACTTGGTTTCTCCTAGCACAATATGTATCCTTTCGCCATCAGGCCTTATAACAGACCTATGAAGTTGCCCGTTTCATATAACGTACTGCAAACTTAAGAAAGCTTTCATTTCGTGAGCATGGGACTAAGGAAGAAGTAAGGCCGTGCGCATCTCTCCCGCTGATGTCGAATGACGGATGAGTAGGGAGCCAGGCTGCGCTGCACGAGATAACCTCAGAGCTGTGCATCCTTCCCCTTGCTGTATGAATGCCTGGCCACACGCGGAAAACGTTTGTATATAAATAATACTGATCAATTTTACTGAATTATTATTGCGGGTTTTTAAGTGATAACCGAGTAGATTCGGTGCTCATCTCTACGAGAATCTAGTTAATGTATAGTATACTACGTTGCATTTCCGTGTAACAATAGCAGTGAACACACTGCAAATGTTAAACACTTCCACAGTATGTCCACTGAAATGCCATGTTGGAATTCCCTGACTTTTCCCCGTTTTTCAGGCAGAATCGCACAGTATTCCATGGCCTATTTTCATGGCCGAAGCCTCCCAATATCATATGTTTCCACCACTTACAGAACAAAATAAGCTATAAGTGAAGCAGAATTAAATTACATTGAAACAGACTAAGCAAGCAGGGCCAACATTTTATTCAGCCCATCTGTTATTTTCTCCCGATATGCGTACATAGGCCTATGTGACTTGGCAAAATTTAAAATTGAAATTCTAAATCTCAAATAGTTTTAATTACATTATCCTGTATTCACACAACTAACAACTTTCGTAGAGTAGCAATTATTTACATTTTCCCTGGCCGAGGTGAAAAGGCGAAAAATTCCCTAACATTTCCCTGTCACGTGTAACTCCTTGACTTTCGCCTGTTTTCCCTGTGTGGGTGGACACCCTGTTAAAAGTATACGCTGGCAAGGGCAGTGACATTATTTAAAGGTTGATTTCAAAAGTGCTCAGCTTACCGTGCGAAATATACGTCGGCGGAGATCGGGAACAGCATTAGGCGGGCCTCGGTTCCATGAGGCGCCAGCCAAAACCACGCAGGGTTAGAACGAAAACCACTGCGGGTTTCACGGGGAAAACCTGCGAAACGGATCCATTTGCCAGCGCGGCATTCATAAACCACTCGGGCCGTGTTTCACGGCGGCCATTCTAACAAACGAATACAAATTGTCGGGCGGGCCGGTGGGGCCATCGGTAATTGGCACGAGGGACGCGGGCGATGCCAGAGAGAGGAGGAAGTTGAATAT
>NQII01001832.1:247598-298862 GCA_002778355.1 Clitarchus hookeri
GTCTCATCAACGACCGACGTGCAGGGTTGCCAACTGTGGCCCGTCTTGTACGGAATTTCCCCTATCCCGGGGCTGAAAGAAATATCCGGCACAGGCGTTGCACGGGACGTCATATATCCCGTATCTCCCGCAATTGCAGCTACAGTCACGCTGCTCGTGCAAGCCAATATTTTGCAATAAAAAAATACGAAATGATGAATTAATATTAGTTGAACTGGTTAGATATGAATTTTCTACGTGCAGCTAATATTTCGCTGCTTTATACGTTCAGAGAAAATACTGACAGATATATACTGATAACGTTTGCACATTACGGAATTCTAACTAGTTTTAATTAAAATTTTCCTAAATCATTTCACTCGGATCCTATGAGTGTCAAGTTATCGGAAGTGTCCCTTATATCAAACAAGAAAAAGATGGCAACCCTATTGCTAGATAAGAGTCTTAAAGTCAAAGCATACACGGAAGTAAGTCGCACACATTATAGTTTCTAATATACACACGTAAACGCATAAATAAATTATTTTAATTGCACAATTATTTTTCTATGTTGTACAAATACCTTGGGACTTAATACGCTTCCTGCCCATAACGTACAGTACTACAACGATGTATGTTTACATCTGAAAGTAATCCGCCGAAATAGATTTCATTATCGGTACAAGACGCCACGGGCGTATCCGAGCTCGCGAGGAAGGCTGCATAATAATAAAATAACTAAATGTCCTATTTCATTTATTTACAATGCTACAAATATACACAAGAGTTATTATTTACAACATTAAATTACCAATCTCCACTATTACTCTTGTTATTCTAGGTGAGCGCAATATTTAATGTTTATCTCAATTCTAATCAAAGTCCAAATCACAGTCTATATTGGTTAGTGACAAGTAAATTCACAATTACTATCTACACATATTCAATCCGACTGTATACTGCAACATTCCAAATGTCAGTCCCACGCTCGCTTGCCATTCGTCGCTTCGCTGTCTTAGCGCCTGGCTCTCACACTGTCGACTCTGAGGCTTCCATAGACCGGCTAACCCGACCCAGTAGGTTCCCCACAACCCAAGTCACGCTGGGAGCTACGGCGATGACCAGAACATTCCTGCGACGATAACCCGGCATTAAATCCGCTCAAGGACGGGAGCACGCGAGTCCAGACAGCCATCGGGCGCGTGCGGCGGCGCCACTTTGTAAACCTCCACGCACTCCTCTGTTACCAGAAGTGACCTTGACACACGCACGAGCGAGACGGAGCAAGGGAAGCGTCACAGAGCGACAACATGTAACATTATTCTACATTTACTCCAAGCCCTAGGCGAGGGTATTCTCAGCAACGCCATAGACAAAACGGATCAACTAATTTTCATTAATGTCATTCACTCTCGAATCTGTGTACCGCAAATCTCTGAAATACAGCACGCCCACGTTTTGAAACACTTTTGAAATCAAGACTTTTGGAAACCCGTTGCCCGTAACTGCATATATGAAAACGATAACACACTTGTGTACTTACAGCAATCCCGACAGCAACCTATACACGTAGTACCATTTATTTTAATTTGTGATCGCTGCTTTTTACAGAGTACGAATTTGTTCCAAACTATTTCACATTTTTACGCGTGGGTTTCAGTGATTATTAATGATAATAGTTCCATGCGGCAGAACGATAAAGTAGACTTTGCATAGTTGGTCTTGGAGATCCACGACATTCAGGAGGTGTCGTTTTTTACAAGGGTACTCGAGGACCTTTCGGAGTCTTTATAAAAAAATAAAAACCATCTCGTCCCTGTTTGCTTGCGCTTCGAATTTGGCAATCTTGGATGGCGATACCAACTTGACATTCAATAACATTAAGATACAAACTGCACATCATCAAATAACACTAAAAAATGATTATTTTTGCACTGCAGCGCGAAATAGTGAAAATCAAAAGTTAAAACCTGTCTGAAGTACACTATGCAATATGTTCTTTCTCCCTCAATGAGAAGCAAACCAAGTGGGCAGGGCCACCCAAACGTGCTAAATTCAAAGCCCAAACAGAGACGAAATGTATATTGTTTACATATATTCGCATGGAAAGGTCCTGGAGTACTACTCCACCAGTTGTCGAGGAGGGAACACACGTTACTGGCGATCCCCCACTCAGCTGCAAAACAAATTAACAACGGGGGACGAAACCTTCCCGCAATAAACATGTGCTTGCGAATACGCAATGGGGCAGGCGGATAAACAAATTGAGCTCGCGTCCCTGTCACACCCGCCACGCACATCGCAGCGAGGGACGAGAACGGCGCCATCACGTTGAATATGCAGCGCGGCCATATCCCTCTGCTAACGAGCCTTCATGCGCACACGGCAACGCAATGCTGGGTGGAGGGGAGTGAGCCCCACCTCCCCCCACCCCCCTTCAAACCCACGACGCGGCACCCTCGAGACGTTTTTTATTTATTTCGATATTCACCTCGTGCGATGACAAATTGCAGAGGAGGGCTCCAGAACATCAGACCGACGCGACGGAACCACGAAACTACTTAGCATTGCTAAAAAGCTTCCCGTTACACGGCCAAAAAATTACTTGCTTTAGAAAAAAAAATTGCGGGTAACGAGAAAAAACCGTGCACAAAAAAAAAAAAAAAAAAAAAAAAGGAAGCGGGGGAGAAGACAAATTGTGCTTCTTTCCGCGTGAGCTCTGTAGGAATGGGGCTGGCGCCGGGATTAGCAATGAATATTCAAATTGTGGACGCACTGTGGGGGTTATGACAGTGTACGCAATACGGCCTCGCTCCTGGGACGCGCCGACAGCAACTAGATGCAAAATATACTAATATCATGACCTACCAGACACTGGCCGTTATCTTGGCAGCACGTCTACTTTTCTATTTCGTGTAGATGCGCGACCAAGCATGTGTCCGCTGCCCCTGCGAAATCAAGGGTCGTTCGTGATAAAGCGAGCACTTTCTAATAAATTACCTTCAAAATTTTTTCTTTCGGTCAATTTCTATCTTTCCGCCACTTGTAATATAGTCATTTTCACGCGATTAATAAATAAAAAAAAACAGTGCATACATTTTACCACACTCAAAAGCTAACGCCTGTTGGGAGTACTTAAAAAATTTTCACTTCACCATGAATAGCCTACACGAGGATGTAGNCACTCAAAAGCTAACGCCTGTTGGGAGTACTTAAAAAATTTTCACTTCACCATGAATAGCCTACACGAGGATGTAGTGACAATAAAAAAAAAGGTCTTTACGCAGACTTCAAGTTTAAGGATATGTACCTGGCAGAAGAGGGCATAAAATGGTGGGTACNAAAAAAAAAGGTCTTTACGCAGACTTCAAGTTTAAGGATATGTACCTGGCAGAAGAGGGCATAAAATGGTGGGTACATTCAGTTATTGAATGTGACATAGATACAAAACGTAATCAACATAAATACACTTTTCTAGTGTAGGAAAAATAATGCGTGAACAGAAAGAAACTACACATGTCACCCTAAACGAGTTTTCATATGCAATAAATACGTAAATATTGTATGGGTCGTCCAATTATAGCCTTAATACTTGGTGACCCACTTTTCTTAATGATGTCCTGTAATATTCGTAACCATCGTGGACTTCCCTTATACTGTTTTACGCTGTTTCTGTTGGTATCTTTCTACATTCATCTAACACAGCTTCAATTATATTTTTGTTCGAGATGACGGCACATTCGTATTGTTGCTTTCTAAAATATGCCACAAAATATCCATGTGATTTACGTCAGGCGACTGTGGAGGTCTTGCCATCCAGTGTAGAGTGTTTTATAGCAAACACAGTTTTCTGTTTTAGAGCTATGCGTTAAGGTCCGTTATCTTGGGCGGAGACGTGGTCCCCATCAAGGGCGCCGCCGGGTTAAGAGACAGTCCCTACACAAGAAAGGCAGCGATAAGGGCGACGATGGCACGCGCATAAAGTGCCGCATCGCCTCTGGGCGCAAGTCGNCCTACACAAGAAAGGCAGCGATAAGGGCGACGATGGCACGCGCATAAAGTGCCGCATCGCCTCTGGGCGCAAGTCTCTGAACTGGCGTGTAGCCTTCCCACCAAGCCGGTTTTTCTATCAAAATTTCAGCGGCGACCATGCAGTTCAATTGGTGGAAAGTCCGTAGTTCAATTCAGTGTTCTATTTAAGTTTTGCTTGTACCCAATTAGCGTATTTTGAGGCGGAGCAGCTTAAAAAGGCCGTAGCCATGTTGGAGGGTTTAGAAATAATATTTTTAGTGTGCGTAAACGTCTAGAAAGTGACATTCCGTACTCGTCTGAAGTGTTTCCTTTTCGCAAATTAACACACTGGGGACACGTAAAATATTTTCGTAAAAAAACTGATTTCCCTGAAACGTATTTCAAGCGCCTGGCATACCCATATCGTTGACGCTTCTGAAGGTGCGACTTCAGAATGATAACGTATAGTTTGTGGTCCACGGTACCATCGATNCCTACACAAGAAAGGCAGCGATAAGGGCGACGATGGCACGCGCATAAAGTGCCGCATCGCCTCTGGGCGCAAGTCGCTGAACTGGCGTGTAGCCTTCCCACCAAGCCGGTTTTTCTATCAAACTTTCAGCGGCGACCATGCAGTTCAATTGGTGGAAAGTCCGTAGTTCAATTCAGTGTTCTATTTAAGTTTTGCTTGTACCCAATTAGCGTATTTTGAGGCGGAGCAGCTTAAAAAGGCCGTAGCCATGTTGAAGGGTTTAGAAATAATATTTTTAGTGTGCGTAAACGTCTAGAAAGTGACATTCCGTACTCGTCTGAAGTGTTTCCTTTTCGCAAATTAACACACTGGGGACACGTAAAATATTTTCGTAAAAAAACTGATTTCCCTGGAACGTATTTCAAGCGCCTGGCAGACCCATATCGTTGACGCTTCTGAAGGTGCGACTTCAGAATGATAACGTATAGTTTGTGGTCCACGGTACCATTGATNACCCATATCGTTGACGCTTCTGAAGGTGCGACTTCAGAATGATAACGTATAGTTTGTGGTCCACGGTACCATTGATGAAAAACGTTAAATCTCTGACTATGTGTGCGTTAGACTAGACGGGAAACCACTTCTTATTTTGTTCTGATAAATTCTAGTTTCACGAAACCAGCAGATGATGCTCTTAACTGTAATGATTAGCCTGTTTTATTGTTTTCGCTGCATCTTTGAAGGATTTTCTCCTGCGGAAACTCCTTTCTTCAATTGTTTCATTATTTTTTCGTCCCACTTCAGGTCAAGACTGCCGCAAAATGTTTCAGTAATAAAAACAAGCTGCCTTCTTCCCTCGCACACCTGCGAGCGAGTCACTACAACGCCGTGTTGCCTAGACAAATACTTACTTTACGTCAAAGCCGACATTCTTCGTAAAGTTTGTATTCCGATCGTGAACAGAAAATATTAGAGAACGCTAATAGTATTTTAGATGAAAACAAACAACCCCCGGAAGTCCATTTCGGCGCTGGTTTGTTTCGAATACAGTATTTACAACAATGTAATGTGACTACAGTCAGAAGAATACTTTTTTGAGCCACCGTGTGTGTTTCAATAGCCAACACGCAAGTTAAAAAATATAAATTCGTAACTACTGGTTTGCTGTTAATTAAACATTTCATATAAACCCTTTAAAAAAAANGCAAGTTAAAAAATATAAATTCGTAACTACTGGTTTGCTGTTAATTAAACATTTCATATAAACCCTTTAAAAAAAATCCTGCGTTTACAGTAGTAACGGTGTCAGGGAATTAAGAGCTATGGAATGGTCAAACTGTGAGTGGATTGCCGAAATATATACACTAAAAACTGAACAGTCATGTTTTCATAAAAAAAAAAGTTGCCTGTTATTTCCATTCTGAATGCTTCAAAATGCATACTAGCAAAAAACCTTCTACCAAGACTATGGCAATAATTACTCTGGGTCTATGTACGAAAAAATAATAGTTTTTACAAATATTAAAAAAAAATGATTTTATGCATATTTATTTCTGCTACGAAGGTTAGAATTNAAAAAATAATAGTTTTTACAAATATTAAAAAAAAATGATTTTATGCATATTTATTTCTGCTACGAAGGTTAGAATTAATAAAATGGAAGTGTATAAAATTAATTATTAAAGATATTTGTAAACATTATCACTAAGTTTTTATCACAGTTATAATTAGATTTTGCTCGATTAAGTTTTTCTGCAAAATGTATTTTCTGAAGCATGCAAAATGTAAATACGCATAAATTTAAATTAAAAATTGATAGTAAATTTTAGTAAAATATTTTTAAGTGCTCGAGCAATAGATCTGAATTAAAACTAATCCGTTTCAACAGGCTGTGGTTTGTATCAAACACACGTCTAATTCCCACATGGTCAAGTTTTATTTTCAACATACCTGATTGTACTACCCTAATTCTTAAGTAATTGAAAATAAGTAAGTGGCCAGCGGAAAAATTTATGAAATCTAAATGATAATTTTAGGTGTCCGAGAAGCTGACAATTTTCAGCCAACCGAAAACGACATACTGGGAAAAAACAAGAGCTCGCAGTTTACTTGAATTCATATTTTGTTTTGCAGACTGCGAAATACTGTTTCAGGTGACGACGTACAACGTGCAACAATTCCAAACGTTGAAATTCCACAAGTGGCATTATCCTGCAACACTATTCCCATGCACTTACACACGGGCGTTTGTTTTAAGCATGCCGATATGGAGGCAAACTTAATAGCGAATGCGGAAATGACCTTGCAGCAAGCCTCGATCTGGANTGTTTTAAGCATGCCGATATGGAGGCAAACTTAATAGCGAATGCGGAAATGACCTTGCAGCAAGCCTCGATCTGGAGCAGCCGCGTCCGTGACGAGTGCGTGTAAATGTTACGGAATATTTACTTTACCTAATAAATGAGGGTTAACTCGATGCGATCGATTTTCGCGAAGCAAGGGATTGTCGGCGCCATCAATTACTAGTGCAATGTTTCACGGCGTAGCGAAAATCTGCAAACAATGCAGAGATTTATGACAGCCACCGCCGATGATGGTCGCTGCAGTCAATTTTCGACAGACCGAGAAAGCATTCACTCAAGTTTTACAGGGNTGTTTTAAGCATGCCGATATGGAGGCAAACTTAATAGCGAATGCGGAAATGACCTTGCAGCAAGCCTCGATCTGGCACTAAACAGAATACATCTGGAGCAGCCGCGTCCGTGACGAGTGCGTGTAAATGTTACGGAATATTTACTTTACCTAATAAATTAGGGTTAACTCGATGCGATCGATTTTCGCGAAGCAAGGGATTGTCGGCGCCATCAATTACTAGTGCAATGTTTCGCGGGGTAGCGAAAATCTGCAAACAATGCAGAGATTTACGACAGCCACCGCCGATGATGGTCGCTGCAGTCAATTTTCGACAGACCGAGAAAGCATTCACTCAAGTTTTACAGGGNTAGCATGCGTTAAATTATTACATATTTTAAAATGTGTATCTAGCTGGATGAACGTAGGGAAATCAAAGATGTGTAACTATTAAAGCAAATACTCTTTATACAGTAAACCTAACTATTTAAGTTGTATATTTTTTTTACAAACATTTTCTTGTTTTTGTTTTATCATCAGGAACTAGCACTTCAGATAGGGTCCCGCTGCATCATAAACACAAGGAAACCATATCCAATTCCTCAGTTTCCAAAAGAGGTAACCAATTTAAGATTTTAAACAGCGAGTACAATGCTTAATAAAGGTTAAGTGGTAACTAAAATTTAACATTACAAACCTTCGTGAGTTGTCATCAATATGGCGAGAATACTTTGTGATCCTATGATCATACCACCCCGTGGGGGTTGCCAAACCCCACTTCCACACACAGATGTTGATAGTGTTAAACATTCTTATCTTTACTGTCCGTTATAAAGAATCTTAATTTTATTTAGCTAGGAAAATAAAGTTGGCGAAAAGGAGCGCTGCGACTTCCAGCAGTGTTTATCCACCGGGCCGTAAACAACGTCCTGATAAGGAGATGCAGCACGGCATGTTTATCTACCAGCAACACACGCCGTTAACATTAAAGAAAAAACACGCCACACAACAGTCTGAAGAAACAAGTACGCAATGCGGAACTTCGAAAGTGCCGAGACAAGGTTGCTACAAAACATCACGTTCAAATGTCCTCGACTTTCCCAGGTTTTCCAGCAGACAACGAAATTTCAATATTTTTTTTACCGGCATCCAACAAAAAAATTATACCAAAAAAAGCCCTACTTTATGAAAAGTGCTTGATATGAAATCCACACTAAACTTACAGTTTCACATCGTCTGCACTACAAAGGGTGCAGCTGTTTACTCGATAGTCCATTTCTAACATAACGCAAACTATTTTTTCAGTACCAATCGGTTTTATGACAAATTATTTTGCTGCTACTCAGAATGTTTGGCCATATGGAAAATACATCACAATGTATGACAGTCTTCAGTTCCCAGTCCAGTACAAGATACACGCAACCACACGCCGAAAGAAGCCACCGCCCCAACGATAAGCGAGGCCGTGTCACTGAAGCCAGAGACGATGAGTGGAGCGCTGATCCTGCCACAGGAGTCGAGGGACTTCAGGTCCAAGAGTAACCTCTGCCGGATCACGGAGAGTGACAGTAGGGTCATTCAGAACTCATTAACAGCTAGTACACACCCAACCACAAATGTCAAAAGAGATTTGTATTGCGTACGAAAGAAGAATACATATATCATGTAGCGTTGTAAAAAAAAATCTTGTTAAGGCTCTTGCCTACGGCGGCCTTCCGCGCGTTTGAGGTCGAGCAGCGCGGAAGCCATAAGGACGACACCGCCACGCGCATCAAGTGCGCCATTGCCGCTAAGCGCAAGGTTCTCAACTGGCGTGCAGTGTTATTGTCGCACTGCGTGTACCCGCGAGACTTTCAGCGGTGACCCTATTATTTTATCGGTGGAAAGTCCGCAGAACCCTTGAGTAGTTTGGCGTGTGTATGACGAGTACATTTCGCGATACCGCACTTTGAAAAAGCGGTGTTTAGCCATTTGAGTGCTGTGAAATNGCGTGTGTATGACGAGTACATTTCGCGATACCGCACTTTGAAAAAGCGGTGTTTAGCCATTTGAGTGCTGTGAAATTGTGTTTTTACTGTGCGTGACGTCTTGAAAGCACTCAACAGCCCTCGTCTGATTGTGTTCTTTTCACAGATCAGCACACTGGACGCACGCTTGATAGTTTCGTGGAAAAACTAGTATTTCAAACACACTGAAAAGCGTTTAAGCGCCAGGTAGGCGGGAGCATACAAATTAATTTTTAGTGGTCTAAATCGTCTAGTCCCTACCGCGNCGTGTGTATGACGAGTACATTTCGCGATACCGCACTTTGAAAAAGCGGTGTTTAGCCATTTGAGTGCTGTGAAATGGTGTTTTTACTGTGCGTGACGTCTTGAAAGCACTCAACAGCCCTCGTCTGATTGTGTTCTTTTCACAGATCAGCACACTGGACGCACGCTTGATAGTTTCGTGGAAAAACTAGTATTTCAAACACACTGCAAAGCGTTTAAGCGCCAGGTAGGCGGGAGCATACAAATTAATTTTTAGTGGTCTAAATCGTCTAGTCCCTACCGCGNAAAGCGTTTAAGCGCCAGGTAGGCGGGAGCATACAAATTAATTTTTAGTGGTCTAAATCGTCTAGTCCCTACCGCGTAGCCTATACAAACGTCGAAACACCAACCCCGCAACTCGTTTCTTTTCCCATTCGCGTTAGATTAACTCTGATTACCACAATGCATACATTTGGCGATACTTACCAGTATGGTAAAATATGCAGTCAGTCGGGCAAGCAAATATTTGTTTTTGTTAGTACCTGCCCTTTTCTTCGATCGTTCTAAAAGCTGCCGGCAAGTCAGTGGGGTTAGGTATACACTGTGTATTACCTATATGACAATATTTATTCTAAAAAGTGGCGGAAGGATAAAAATGGCTGATTGGAAAAAAAGTAACTAGGGCCTCAAAAGTTCTCACTTTACCGTGAATAGCCTATACCAGTTGCTCAATAGGGAAGCGACCAATGAGCAAACAGCCGATGTTGGGGCATGCGCAGAACCAAAGAGAGTTGTTTACAGGTCACTGAACAAGGCAAATATTTCCATCTCTACTTATAAATCAATGAAAAGACGAGAATCGGCACGTGAGCGAGTTCGCACTCTCTAGATACCGTTTTCGCAGAGAAATTCTCCAAGTGCAGAGAAAAGGAGGGCACTCGTTTAAGTCCCGGTCCTCTGAAGAGCTTCCATTAGCGAAGAAAATGAGTTATGGGATTACTAGAGGAAGGAACGTTCCTGAAATAACCCAAGGGGGAATATCAAGGGGTTAAGAGTTTAGCGAAAGGGACAAGACGGAACTAGTTAAGAATCAGTCAATCTTGACCTGAAAACGTCAGTGGAAAAATTACAGGAATTATTTAAATAAGGAATTATTTAAATACCTGATGGAGATTGACAGGATGTCAACTGAAATTCCATTCTGGAACTCCCCGACTTTTCCCTGTTTTCCAGGCACAATCTTACCATTTTCCCCGACCTATTTTCAGGACCAAAACCTTCCAATATCGTATTTTTCCACCGCTGACAGAACAAATATGCTATCAGTGAAATAGAACTAAATTGCACAGCAAAAGATCAAGCAAGCAAAGCCAATATTTTATTCAGCCCATCAATATTTCTCACGGTATACGGTATTGGCATTACTCGAGTGCCCATTACAAACACACAAATACTTTATTTGGTACGTATAGGCCGCATGTAACTTGGCAAAGATGTATCAACGCCAGTTCACGAACGTAAAAATTTAAATTTCAAAACGCATATGCTAACAATTACATTATCCTGTATTTACAAAACTAACCATTTTTGAAGAGTAGCAACGGCTTACATTTTCCCCGACTTTTATCCGTGGATGGACACCCTGCTTTTTTTTTCCTTTCAGCTGTTACTTGTAATGAAGGCTGTAAAGTTGCAACAAAGTAAAAAAAGTTTAGAAAACTATCATCTTTGCGGGGGGAAATGATATTTCCTCAAACTGAGAGCATGGCGAGAAAACTACTAAATCTAAAAATGGGAAGGCCCGGTCCCCGTTTTGTCGAACATCAGTATGGCGTAATTGAAAACTGCGCAAGTTAAAGATTTTAAGCCGTGCGGTCACTCGCTGAAAGACGAAAAGGACCCGACTGAAGTGGCCTTTGAACCAACTGCACACCAGCTCATAAAATGGCAATGTGTNGGGGGGGCGGTTAACATAACGAAACCGTTAACTGTCCATCCCTCCTAGCCACATGAGCATTGAAGCCATAATGAACGTTTCCAGACCATCCTTAAAATAGCGAGATAAACTCCCGACCAAGTTCTGAATTCCAGGCCGAGAAGCTGACACACTGATCTAAATACAAAATGATACTACTTAAAATACATCCCTGATATGTTTTCTTACCTAACACATTGCCGCAAACATCAGATTTCAATTAAAATCAGTCATATTCTGTTCTGGAAGTTATCACTGATAATTGCTAAATAGCACCCTTCCCCCCTTTTTTTCCCCCGTATTGTCACGGCATTTCCTTTTTTCAACGGCGTGTACCTCTAAATCTCATTAAATTTTCATCTTGCAAAAGTAATTACCTCATAATACTGGGTACAAATACGGACTATGTTACGCTTTTCAACAAATTATAATAGTAGAGGGGGGGNTGTGAAGATATCGGGAAAACGCCACCAATGCAATCCGACATACACGTAAGAATTCGATACGCCACAAACTGAAATACCTGGAAAACATCCACTAAACGAATACTAATCTTTATTAATATGTAAAAAAGCAGATCACGATATTCATCTGATCTGTAAGGACTTTGCGTAGAAAAGAACGCACGCGTAGCCGTCTTGTATACGGACTGATATTCCACTGGGTAAAATCCACCGAGGATCAAACCATTTTGTAATTAATGGAAACGCAGGTGCGTCTACTGTCTTTGTAAACATTTCGCAAGTGGAAAACGCAGCTGGCAGAATTTCCAATGCGCAAAAACTTTCAATAGCATTCCTATTGCACAGAATCGCCCGCCGAAAAATCAGACTTATGGTTAACATGATTTATGGAACACGTTCAACCGCTCCGACAGCGAGAAGATATTCAACGCAAGTAACGGCGAAATTTACAAACTACGTGTCAAAGACCACAGATAATAATGAATTATTAAGCATTCCTGAAAATGAAGAAACAAAGCCACTTAGTAAAGTCCCAAACACAAAAATCAGCACAAATTTACTTTAAAAAAAAAAAAACTCCCTAAGACTACAAAGGCAGCATGCGTGCGTTTGTGTGTGTATGAGAGAGAGAGAGAGAGAGAGAGAGAGAGAGAATACACGCTCACCCACGAAATACACAAGCAAAACGGACGAGTGAGAAGTAAGAAAAATTACGCAGCTAGGGGTAATCTAGAGCAAATGTCAAGAAAGGAGGTGGCTCGTAAATAACGTTGTAACAGGATGAACATAAATTCGCCATAACGATGTAAGAAACGCAAGCTACCTACATAGTAAAAGTTGCATCATCTCTCAGGTGGCAGTTGTTTTTTTGTAGAAAACTGAAGTAAAGCATTTGTCAAAAAAGCCGGTACCACAAATACCAGGACACCCTGAACGCAACAAATGGAGAATGTCGCCTTTCCTTGAAATTACTGCAATGTAATAAACTTGCGCTAGAATTTACTGTCTCATTCAGACGTATCGCAATAAAAGGAACTCTTTCTTGACAACTATAAACAACTCGGTAATGCACACAACGCAACCACTCCACCTCAAGCGGGCGATAACACTGGCACATCTCAGCTCATCACTTTACTTACTCAACACTCGGCACTGAAATAGTACAATTCTTACGGGTTAAAACTTTTCTTCCAGTTCCATAGTTACAACGATGCCAAAGTTTTAACGTTTATTCACCCTTGTACCAACAATAAATCATTAGAACCACCAAATTGTATATTGTAATTTATCACCACTTACTTGCTCAACAAAAATTTCTACAATACCCGTACGAATTTAGATTACAAATTAACATACACCGGACCTCCAAAGGACGTTTCAAGTTTCTAAAAAGTGTTTATGTCCTGATGTTTTACGGGAATATCACAACGATACAAACAAATTCCAATGCTATGTTTTTGTGATTCGGACTAATATTAAATCCCGTGCCTGTTTTTTACACAAATATTTTTCAGAGTATTTTTTTTTTTTAAGTCAACGGAATGCCATGAAGTAATTTCTTCAAAATCCGACGCTTGGCTAACCTACGATTAAGGTGTAAAATGTTATCTTTAAACTATAGGCTATATTCACGGTAAAGTGAGTACTTTTGAAAAAATCCTCTCATTTGGAATAATAGCTAATAAATATATTTTATTTTAGCCTTAGACGTTAACTTACGTGTGCAGTGGAATATACACACTGTTTATTACTTACATGGCAACATTTATTTAAAAACGTCGTTTATGGATAAAAAAAATTGGCTGAAAGGAAAAAGTAACTAGGGCCTCAAAAGTGCTCACTTTACCGTGAACAGCATATATTAAGATATATCTGTGCATCGTGGGTAACGGGCACTATTTCACAGTATGAAACTTCACGCGAGTGCTTATCTCGATACCATGATGGCAGCACACAGTTAAATCGCTGATTATTCCGTACAGGGGAAAGTGGTTTGAGCCCCGGAAAAGCGCGCTAAAAAAATGCGCAAAAAAATTACAATGAAACTATGCCAAAACCTCAGTTTTGTACAATATGGACAAAGTGCGTTTTTACTTCCGATGCACAGTCAATTATCCTATCCTTGTGATAAGAACACACGAGGGATTGATATACCAGCGCGACTTTCGGGGGTTTGCCGCTCGTAAATGGGACAAAAGAAGATCTCGTGAACGCGCCCGTTTCTCCCGGACTCCGGCGAAGTTGGCGGGCGCCGACAGACGCAGACGAGAGGCGCTGCCACCGCGAACACTACTCGCCAACCACGCCAAGTCGACTTCGCTAGCGACGACCGCGATTCTCTATCACTTTCTCACTCTTAGGGAGCACGACTGCCAATGTTTACTTGCGGCTCTATTTCTAGCATAACGCCAAATTATTATTAAGAAGGCCTACCTCAACAGTTTTAAAGACATAATTTGGCCACCACGGAGAATGTTTGGCCATCCAGAAAACGTATTACATTATACTGTCTCTCAGGGTTGAATTTCCACTAGGTCGCCAGTTTATCCGACTTATCCAGGTTCTTCATGTTTTCTAGCAACCCTGCAGCACGGCAATTCGCAAATCGCTAGGCACCACCTTCAAAGTAAACTATAAAGGTTATGAATACGGAGAGAGAGAAAGAGAAAGAAATAGAGAGAGAGAAAGAGGGAGAGAAAGAGGGAGGGAAAGAACGAGGGAAAGAACGAGGGAAAGAGGGAGGGAAAAGAGAGGGAAAGAGGGAGGGAAAAGAGAGGGAAAAGAGGGAGGGAAAGGGAGGGAAAGAGAGGGAAAGAGAGAGGGAAAGAGAGGGAAAAGAGAGGGAAAGAGAGAGGGAAAGAGAGAGGGAAAGAGACACACAGAGAGAGAGAGAGACAGAGAAATAAAGAGAGAAAGAGAAAGAAAGAGAAAAAGAAAGAGAGAAAGAAAAAGAGAAAGAAAGAGAGAAAGAAAGAGAAAAGAAAACGAGAAAGAAAGAGAGAGAGAGAAAGAAAGAGAGAAATAAAGAGAGAGAAAGAAAGAGAGAAAGAAAAAGAGAGAGAAAGAAATAGAGAAAGAAAGAAAGAGAGAAAGAAAAAGAGAAAGAGAAAGAAAAAGAGAAAGAAAAAGAGAAAGAAAGAGAGAGAAAGAGACAGATAAATAAAGAGAGAAAGAAAGAGAGAGTGGGAAAGAGTGTGTCGTGGGTGGTAGATAGGCGAGAAACCGCCGTGAGATACAAGGTAAGTGGCGCCACTTCCATTGTGCCTGTCGCCTCCTGGCGTTAATAAGCTACAGTGGAAAGCCGACTCCTCCGTGCGCTCCGACCCACCAAGCACTCGACACCCTCGCAGGATGTTTCCCTTGCTGCCGAGTAGCACTCGCGGGTGCGGTCGTGCGAGAGCTCGGATCAATTGTCTCGTGAAACAAAACTGCGTCGTTGGCACGTGATCCAACATACTACGCTGTTTTGTGCGTGTAACCCTAGTCACAAATTCAAAAGTTCAGTAGCTCAATATGTCAAAATCTTTGCGACACCGTAAATGCAGCTATATAAACGGAACCACAATTTCAATACTTACGGAAAATTGCAAAATGCTATACAAACAAATTGGCGGTTTAATAGCCACCAGCGGCACCTTCGGCTGAAGTTCTTTCAGTGACATCGACTTCCACTAACGGTTTCCTTTTTCCGGTGTAATAATTGCATTTGCCTTTAGCAGCACACCACCAACACGCTTGCTGCAATTCGGTGGCTTCCTTTCTTGAGCTTAAATTCGCGACAAGAGAACAGGGAACAGAAACGTCTAGTGTGCGGTTTCTTTACACCTCGAATACCGTTATCTGGCAAACATTGATATTCCGCCACAACCGTTTCTTACAAAAAAAAAACGTTACCAACAACAGTAACAACACACCCAACTTTGGGGAGCCATTGCTCGGGGAAACTACCAAGTTCGATCGAGCGAAACGAGTGCCATTGAAACAAGACATTCGTCGTTTGCTCCACTCATCCAGATCTTACTTGCGTTATTTGTCCATGAGCTAGCCAGATGCATTCCACCATAAATACCGTACTCAAAATACGCCCGAGTTGCTTTGGAGATTTGAAGTACGGGTCTAAAACATTAATCACTGTAGACAACGAAGCCCAAGAAACGGCATGCATTATTAGAGGCAGAAAAAGAAGCTCGCTATATAAGATAACATTCGCAGAAATCAGAAATTAAAAGGACCGGGCGACATTATCATCTCTTATTTGCCCCCATTGCCTCAAATACGTATAGAAAAGACTCCAGATAGCCGGCTCACATTAATCACTTCAATTTAACATATATTTAAAGAAATATTTACTGCGTTGGCGATCTCCGTTAGAGCAGTTACCACCGAACCGAAAATTTCGCGTTAGAACCCCAAGCAAGCCACGAACACAAGTCCAACTAGGTTTGAATCGAGCGAGGTGGTGCTTTCATACAGAACGAACCCGAATTTCATTTACAGTCCCCATCCTGATAGTTTTCCATAGCTTTAACCACGCAATAACAATACTGAGATATCTTCTTGATAGACGGCATGGCTCACTCGTTCCCGTCTCTATTTCTACAACTAAAGGGTTCTACGCAATTAAAAAAGTAGGCAGTAGGTTCCAAAAATTTAATTGGCACGATAACGATAGTACGAGTATGTACTACCTAAGTTAAACCAATAAAAAACACTTTACAGGCCTTTAAATCAAAATACAATTAAGTTTTTATTGAAAACAATTTTTGTTTGCTATCGACACTTGTAATGGGGAATTAATGTTAAACGAAATTCCTTCTCATAGCGTCAATTTTAAAGATAAGTATTTCAAACAAAAAGTATTCTAAGTGAACTTTCTTAAGGAATGTTGCTATGTTAAGACAACTCATCAATTGTTAGGTTTAATACATTTTTTTTTCTAAAGTGTAATATTAAAATTTACATATAAGACGAATACTTTTTTTTCTTTTCAAAAATAACTTGATAGTAGCAATATTTCCTGAGAAAGAAGCGTCAAAATGTTTTTTGTTTAAAACAGTTATCTTTACAATTGACGCAATGAGAAGGAACTTCGTTTAACGTTGATTCCCCATTTGAAGTTGGCGGCCGCCGGCCGCCGGTTTGGTAGGCCGGCCCGGCTAGGACTTGCGAATTGGGTTTTCTAGTCCAAATTTTTTTTCTGCTGTGAAATTTAAGCAGCAAGAAGTAGCAACTAAGCATTATAAAAAGGTTCTGCGTTGCAGTTGTGTCGCATTCATCGACGCAGTCCTGTCCCGACAACGGCGCGAACTGCGGCCCCCGGCAGCCGACCACACGCCGAGCACGTGAATAATGGACGAGCGAGGCGGACGGTGCCTCGGGGGGTAGCAGCAGCAGCGACGAAGACGAACGCACGGCCTTCAGTCCCTCACACGATTGAAAACTTCGACGTACGACTTTACGATATTATGCTTTCCGACACGTTTCCTATGGAGCTTGACACAATGGAACTGTCAAAGATAAAAAGTCAAGCAAGTCTGACTTTACGATTTAAAAAAACTGAAACTTTGAGTCAAAGTTAAACAGCCATTTTTACCGAGAATATAACGTAGATTACGTTGAATGAACATTCTCTTTATTGTAGGGCGATTTTCGTCTCGGAATATTAAACCAAGCTCATCAAAATCACAGAAACAGCAAACGATTGTAATATGTAGGAGGAAAATATGAATTAATACTTAACAGTAAACAAGCAACTTTTTTCAAAGTAAAATTATAATTTAAATTATTTAGCCTATTTTAAAAGCAGGCACGTAAAATGGATTCCCGGATAATATATAATTTACATAAGATACACATTTTTACAAAGATTGCAGAAAAGATTTTCAATGGTCTGAACTTTGGCTTTACAATTTTATTAAATTTTATCAGCGGTTTCGTCAAAGGAACGGAAATTTTAAGTCAAATGCTGTGTCCAAATGAAATTCCCCGACTTTTCCCTGTTTATCAGAGTTAGACATGATGTTACCATTTTCCCCGGCATATTTCAGGACCGAAACCTTCCAATACCATAAGTTTCCATCGCTGAAAGAAAAAAATATGTTATCAGTGAAGCAGAATTAAATTACACTGAAACTGATCAAGCAAGCAGGGCAGACAATTTACTCATCCCATCGATACTTCTCGCGATACACGCTACTGATTTCACACGAGGTCCGATTCCAAACACACAAATACTTTCATTTGGTACGTATATGCCCTATATCGCTTGGCAAAGACGTATTATTGTCAGTTCAACAACTTGAATATTGACATTTTGAAACGCACATGTTCACAATTACACTATCCTCACAACTAACAACTTTCGCAGTGTAGCAATTATTTACATTTTCCTTGACCCAGGTGAAAATTCCCCCCTGTGGTTGGACACCCTGTGTAGGCGTCTTTCGTCCCGGACACCCCTGACGTCACCGCGACGGCCTTCCCACTGACGCGCCTTTGTACGAGCACGGTGACACTCGTGGGTACTCCCAGACGCCTATCCTCTCACGAACACGGCATTTCTCACCACACGTCAGAGATGGACCAAACAGTTCCATCGTTCCAGTTTCATGTAGTAACACGTTCCAGTAGACATGTTACTTTTAACAGACTGTGAAACATTTCTCGCCTGTCCCGACGTTACGGGATGTAACGATCACGTTATTCAGTGTTCCAAAAGCTGGACGTTCCAAGATATAACGTTTGCGCATTCGCACAGTTGCAAACCGAGAAGTTCCATATATATATATATATATATATATATTAGTGATGCAACGAATATTCGCATTCGCAAAAATGATGTCAATATTTTGCGAATGTATTTGGCAATGAAAAATGAAAATGTTTATTAAATAATAATGCAACTGCTATGATTAAGACATTTTTATTTATTTACATATTTTTTATCTATAAGAGTGTATTTTAATGATATTTGGGAAACAGCCTTGTAGTTATTCACTAGATTACATAACATAGACACACTCTCGATATTCTTTTATTCTTATTTGCCTAAGCAAAATCAAATTAAGGCAGGTAATTTCTTAAAACTTCTAAACTATATTATAACACAACTGTATGATCAAATACCATTGAACTGCTTTAACACAAAACAATGGAATAAGATATAACCCAACCTTTTTAATTACACAAATCAACTTTAAATGAGATCTTTTGTAAAAACACTTAACAATATGCATTTATGCAACCTAAAGGGTATCTTATTCAAATATGTGAGATCTTTTAATGAACTAGTAATCATGTTTAATTGTAAATCAAATCGACTTCTTATGAATAAAGTTAAAAATATATTGTGAAGAAAAACAAACAATATAATAATCTTCTTTTCAATTAAAGCAAATATGTTCTTAACATTTTGTTAATTTTAACTTTGGTACTAATACTAACTCACTAATTATGTAATTTTTAAGATATCCATTAAACATTCCTTCTTGAAATCGAAAAATAAAACTACGAAAAATTGTTTATATCTAAGCACAATTAAGTGAAACACTTAGTAATTAAATAAGAGTAGAGGAATATTAAACTTCAGAAATAGAAGTTTTGATGCCTTTTCTCCTTGCAGCCTATTTCGGTGGGGTGTGTAAAGAAGACCAGCCCCACTAAAGACCCTTTCGCTAGGCACACTAGTGGGTGGTGTTACTAAATATTGCCTGGCTATGGGAGAAATAATACCATACTTCTTATTATTTACCGCCCACCATGTAAGTGGATCTACATCATTTTCCACACGTTTATCTAATAAATATTCATTGATGGTTTTTTTTATCAAAACTTCTATAGGGTTCGTACATTCATTTTCTTCTTCTTCACTTTCGCTGGAATCCATCAGCAATTTCATGGTGTCTCTTAAAGATATAGATTTCTCTGTCAGACTGGCACTGGAACCAGATGTTTCAATCCGATGAGTAGTCATTCTGGCACGCTTAGGATTTGAACAAGACGATAGGCTTGATTCATCGTTTCCAATTGACTCTAAAATATTTTTCACAACTTGATCTCTGGTTGAAGAATTTTTGAAAAATTTTAATTTGTATCTCGGGTCAATAAAAGTTGCGGTAGCAAACAATACGTCATTTTCCAAATGGGAAAATCTGCGACATAGTTCTCGTTTAAGAACTAAAATCGTATTCCCAACGCATTCGTCGGTCACATCAAATTCACCAATAATTTTTTCCAAAGTGGACAATAATGGAATTACTGAGGATACAGAAATATTGGCTGCACTTAGTTCTTTTGTAATTTCTTCAAAAGGTCTGAGTAAAGTTATTATTTTTTCCACAATAATCCACTCTTCGGAAGTTAGTTGTGAAATCTTGTTATTCTGGGAAGCATAAAGACATAACGAATCTTTGTTTTTCAAAATACGCTCTAACATATACAAGCTGCTATTCCATCTTGTAGCACACTCTTGTATGATTTTCAACTTTGGCTGATCGAGTCTTTCTTGTAGAGCAGCCAGTTCATCTTGAGCTACATTTGAGTGATGAAAATGTGTTGCCATCTTTTTACATTTTGCAATCACTGTTATAACGGAATCTTGTGCCTTAAGCCCTTCCTTGACAACCAGCTGAATTTGGTGTGACGAAAAATCAATGTCTCTAATTAATAACAAGGAAATACCTTCTTTCATGTTGGTGCCACCATCTCTAACAATGCATTGCACTTTTTCTTTAGGTATTTCCCAATGCGACAACATGGTTTCAAGTTTTATAGCTATATTTTCACCAGTATGTCTGCCATCGTTAAATACCTTTGCGTTTAACACAATCATTTTTCTCTCAAAGTTTTTTGTTATACCATGACATGTAAGACTCAGCAAAGATATTCCTGAACAAGAATCAGACCATATATCAGTGGTAAACGCCAATTTTTCAAATGACTTAATTAATCCCAAAATTTTATCTTTGACTTTGCCGTAGAAATTCTCACATATAAAAGAAGAAAAATGTTGTCGGCTTTTTATATTATACGACGAACAAAGATGGTTCAATAGTCTGACAAATCCAACACTTTCGACAAAACTAAAGGGTAAGTCCTCTAAAGCAATCATTTCACTTATGAAATTATCAATTTCCAAAGACTTGGCATTGTTGTTATCCCACTTTTTTGTTTTTTCGACGCAATCAGTCAAATACATCTGTTTCAGGTCGGTTTTCGTACATTGTCGCGAAGTGGAGGCCACAACACTTGTTGTAGAAGCATTTCGCTTTTCATTTTCCCTATTCTTTAACGCATTATACTCGTTTTTATGCAAAGCTTCCAGGTGATTTCTCATAGCACTTGTTGTTCTTCCTCTGCACTAGTATTGTTTATTACATATTTTGCATTTCAAATTTTCAGCATCACATATTGTAAAATAAGTCCAAACTTCGCTAACACACGACCGCATCGTTTTGAAATATCACTTATCACTGTACAATTAATACAATAGAGTATTTACAAGTTAAAAACAAAACTTAAGTATGTTGACTCGGCGCTGCCCCCACCTGCACTATACAGGGTGGTGGATAGCAGGGTACATAGTAATTTGTTACGGTGCTGGCTAACTGCACCTTGGGCTGCTGTAAGATGGGTGACACAAAGACATAACTGGGTTCGGTTTATTCACGCTTTACTTTTATTGTCCAAAGTTACAGTGATCTGTACATATATGAGACCTAGCCCCTTTTATATCTTCTCGGACGGTGGAATCTAGCTATCCCTCGATGCTGGTGGCTGGCGTTGTCGTGCTGTCTCGGTGTCTCTCCCGGGAAGTCCTGGGCTCGATCCCTGGACGTGCAGTTCTCTCCTCGTCGCTCGTCGTTCCTCGTATCTATCGCGTAACTCCGTCGTAACTGTCTTGTCGCTGCTGCTCCGTCGTAAACGTCCCGTAACTCTCGTGTAACTGACCTCAACTGTCCTTCACTCTCGCCTAACTCTCTTAACTGTCGCGTAACTGACTTAACTGTCCTCCATGGCTCCTGTATATATACGTTTCTGTTCTATTTTCCATAGAACTCGGGACTTACCCTCTAGTGTTTGCGGTGGAATAGGGGAAGGCGGGGCGCACTGTTTTTCCCCGATTTGTAATTTCTTGTGGCGAGGGGCGATAATATGCCCGGGACTCCCCGTGTTCGCAGNCCGATTTGTAATTTCTTGTGGCGAGGGGCGATAATATGCCTGGGACTCCCTGTGTTCGCAGCGTCAGGTCGTGACTCAGGCAACATGACAGGTGCAGTTGGTTCGAGCTCGGGAATTCCTCTGGTAGTTAGGCCATCGGTTTACAGCGTGGGTAAGAATAGCATCGCCACTACTGGTAGGTATGAGCGGTACGCTACGCGTCAAGGTTACCTCAAACTAAATCTTTACGAAAACATTATTAATAGCTAACTTCATTCAGTAAGCCAGCAATCACGATTTGTTTACTTCGTTCAGAGTCGGGGCATATGGGCTACTCTCGGTTTTAACATGGCCGCCCGGCTGGCCAGTTCTAAACGCGCGGTAAAATTCGAGTTCGTAGGTGCACGCTTTTGGCGCCATATTTGAAAAACCAACATTCGCATTCGCGAATGTGGAAAAATCGACATTCGTTGCATCACTTATATATATATATTTTTTTTTTTAACGCATGCGTAGTGTTTAATTGCCGGGTGTGGTGGGGGAATTTTAACAGTTACAAACCAGACGTTCCAAAAAATAACTTTCACGCATGCGCAGTAGTCAAGCGTTGGTTTTAAGTACGGCAATCGAAGATGTTCAAGTTACCAAATCATACCGTGTTTGATTTAACTGTTACGTTA
This sequence comes from Clitarchus hookeri, assembly GCA_002778355.1. NCBI lineage: Eukaryota > Metazoa > Arthropoda > Insecta > Phasmatodea > Phasmatidae > Clitarchus > Clitarchus hookeri. Next base: position 270,218 of record NQII01001832.1, read on the forward strand.
AATAAAAACCCATCTATACTACACGTCAAAATACACACGTCCAGAGAAACGCCGAGTCTTTCTTGGGAACAAACCTCCGCGAGCGGACAGATGTTTCCAATGTCCGTCCCTTCCCCCCGCCCCGGACGTTGGGTTCTAGGTCGGCCTCTTTGATCTCTCCGTAAACAAGCGAGGGGATCACCTCAAGACATATCACGATAAGACATGCCTGAAACCAACAAGCAGGGTTTCCCACAGCCCACCGTTGACACGCCTCGACTGCGACGTCAATTATACCGTGGAAAGACCACTTAAAGGAGGTGGTCGTCCCAGATAAATGCAGTTCAACTAGTAACTTCCATACAAGAAGGCACTGTTTCCTCGCATAAAAAAAATTAGCTGGGATATTTTTTACACAATCGCCTGTCAAAATCACAATTCCAGCATTTTTGGGATGCACACATAATAAAAACTAGCTCACCGATATGAGATCATTCACAATGAAATACTTAAAAGAACATTGTAAATCACGATATGAAATGTTTTCCCAATAATGTTGTACATTTATATGGCATTATACATAAATTCAAAACCATGCGAGAAAAAAAAGTTATTCGAAGCGGGCATAAGTACAGAATTTCAAACTTGCAAAAAGGAAAATACAAAGGCAAGTCGTGCCGAAATATGCAACATCTCCCACCCCCACCCCAACATTAAAAAACCAAAAGCCGGCAATAACCACTAATGCAAACATTGCGACACAAAACGAAGAATTCTCGTAAATATTTATACACGACCATAATACCAACAGCCACGCTTGAGTGTGGGTGATCTTATTTCAGGTTAAGATTCTATCGCGAACATGCTATCACATTTTTGATAAATAATCGATATTCATTAATATGAAATAAACCATTTCTTATTTTAAAGAACGAAAATAATAATGAGACAACTCTAACATTGCATTATTAACAATTATCATAATAAAGAACTTAATAGGGATTATTCCCATGCCTATTGACAAGAACTAGACATTTAACTATGTATACTCACGTTATCTTCACACTTTTTGGAGAATACCTTTGAAAAATCGGCCTATGAATGTCGTGTTTGGACGTTTCCTAAATGTGTCGTTTATCACAAGTGCTTACACGTCTGTAAACATAAAAATGGCAGTTTTTCGTAAAATTAATTTCAAATTAAATTATAATATTTAATTTGTACTTAATACGAGTAAAACCGGGGGAAAATAGGTGTGTTGGCAATGCCCAGTAAGAAATATTCTTCATGCAAAATGATATTAAACTGAGTGCGCACACGAAATGTGAACTTCTCTAAACTTGGTTAAGCTTTTGTTTGCATGAGGCGGAGGGGGAGGAGTGGCCGGATTCACTGTCCCCGCCCCTGCGTCTACAGACATCTTGACACGACGCGACTGGCGGAGTTAGCAGCGAGACGGCCTAGGGAGAGGGACAGAGCCCGGGCCAACATAAATTTAATTACCCCAGCCCCAACACGCCTCATGTTTGGGGAGGGTGTGAGGTTCTCGGGGTTTGAGGGGATGTTTACGCACTTACGGCGGAGCGGGGATGAAGACGTGGGCTGGTAAGTGGGGGGACAAACAAGGTCCTCTCCCTGCCCCCCCCCCTTCCTCACATACCTCTGCACCGAGATCAGACTATGCGCAAACACACTGCCAGCCCCAACACCCATCGGCAACAAAGCCACGCGGTCTCAAGGCACCGCGGCGACAGATGACAAAACATCTCCACATACTGTCCGCACGCACTTCCGAGTTTGTTCTCCATCAGCAGCCGGCTCAGATTCAAAACCCAAAAATTAGGCTGCAAAACGGCTGAATAATGCATTATATAGTGTTCGAGTTCGTGAGCGATGGAGGTATTAATAAAAATAAAATAAATTAATTTGATTTTTTAATTTACTTCCACAGCTTTTATTTACAGCATTAATTTATCTATAATTCCGCTATTACTCTTTTTATTTCTCAGTGAGAGCAAAATTTAATGCATATTTCAACTGTAATTAACGTCCACCTTAATGTATCTGTTTGACTGTACTCAACTCATCATTAATACATGTACAGTCTGTCAGTTGCCATCATTTGTAATGTATTTCTTTCACGTATCCAGTGCAATAGTCCAGCCTGAGGGTCGTACTCTTCGCTGCTCTGATGTTAGCAGTCGCAGGATTTTTCCCCCGCTGGTCACTTATGGCGCTACTCGTTTCTCTCCTCACTCGTCGTCTCTCGCTTAACGTCACACGTTCGCCCAGACTCTCCACTCCACTCCCGGCTCGGCGGCCCGTCGCGGTTGTATAGTCGCTGGTCTTGACCTGGAAAGTTTTCTGCACCCCCTGCCAAACTGAGATTAATTAGGGAAGTAACCACTAGAGAATTTGTCACATAAATGCAGAAATTCTGTCTGTTGGAAGGTCAGCAGCGCGCGAGTCACAAAAGGCTTATCCCGTCACCAAGCGGAATAACGCGCGGCGGCATGTCTTTATTGTTTCAAACAACACCAACAACAACACACACACACACACAATCGATCGCGCGATGCAAAGGAGCGACAAGTAACAATATTTTACCAGAATTTACTTATAAAGAGCGTCCACTGAAATTTCTATTTAAGATTCCCGGACGTCTCCCTTCTTTTCAGGCAGAACCTACCATTTCCCCTGGCCTATTTTCAGGACCGAAACCTTCCAATGCCATATTTTTCTGCTGACAGGACAAATCACTGTTAGAAATTTCCGTAGATTTACGAGAAAAAATTACGGAGATGTAAGAGTTAATTTACGGAAAGGCACTCCGTAATGAGGAATAACTGAAATGACCTCCGTAAACATAAAATGCGGAAGCTCTTCGTATTCTTATGGCTTCGATCGTGAGACACGAGTAATGCAGATGATACATGAAGCGTATGCAATCCCATCTTCACAATACTACTTCATGTAAAATAGTAGTAGGTGAGTGACGACGCGACCACTCGTGGAGTGGCAATTCGTCCATTCATATTCAAATTCCGCTACAGGGCTAAACTTTCTGTATGAACAGTGAGACACGCACATAAAACCAATTTTTCGTACCCTCGTTTTACAAACCGCAAATATAACAATCGCTCTAACACGATTTGAAACTAAGAGAGACGCGTTCGTCACTTTCATGTAAAATCAATATAAATACTTCGTGTAAGGGTGTGGTAGGCGAGTGGTTCGTGCTACTTATTGTTGATTTTTAGATTCATGTTCAAATCGTACAAGATAAAATACTTAAACTTTTTGTAATTTCTCTGTTATACACAGTGAAATACACTAACAAAATAACATGACTAGAAACTGAGATACGTGGATAGTTCAAAATAAATTCCGTATTTACAACACTACTTCTTAAGATTTTTTTTTTTCAGTGTTAAAATCCCGCGCAACCAGACAAGATTTTTTTAAAAAGTAATTTTTATATGTAATGAATCACCCACATAACGAAAGTAAAACTTTTTTGTTACCCCTTGTTATAAAGAGCAGATTTAAAAGAAATAAAATTGCAAATTTGTGGACACGTTCCGTGAATTCACTCAGAATTGTGAAATTGGCGGAGAGAACGTAATTGAAAAAAAAAATGAAGAGACCTTAATATAACGCAGATGTCTGGATAATTTGTAACCGGTATATTCAGTAATTTTATGTACTTTTCTAACAGTGTATGCTATCAGTGAAGTCTAATTAAATTTCACTGCATGAGCAACATTGTATTCACACATGCTCGTAATTAGATTATCATGTATTCACACTACTAGCAGTATTCGCAGAGTAGCAATTATTTACATTTTCGCCGANTACATTTTCCCCGATACATGCGAAAATTCCCTCAATTTACCATGTCTCACGAAATTCCCTCAATTTTCCCTGCTATCCCTGTGGGTGGACACCTGTTATTTAAATGCAAGAAAAAAAAAACAATTGAAGAAATTCTGGCTGCTTCAGAAAAATTGCTTTACAAGGAAACCTTTGTCAAGTAGGGCAATATTAATGAGTCAGGTTGTATGTAAGAATATTTCCGTACCAATGTTAAATAAAAATATGATGTCTGATTTGGTGTGAATTTATTTTAGCTATACAAATGGTAACTTTCGTAGTTGAAATGGATTTTCGCGTGGCATTGTGCCAAATGCACAGTAAGCTCCCGTCAAATTTACCCTGCATGCATTTAAACACCTAACGTGTTAGGTAGAAGAGCAGCACCGAGGCGACGAGAAACCTTCACCGAGATTCCTTCCTTTTCTTCACACTTGAGATGCTTTGATCCTGCCGCCCTCTCACATTCCGTACGTGCCAGACAAACGGGCCTGCCTCGGAGTATTTGAGGTCGTGTTGCACGAGGAGACTTGGCCGCGTTTATGGGAAAGCGACGTAGAGAGTTGGAATCGTTTGCAAACGCTGATCATTTTTTTTTTTTTGTGAAACAGCTGTTATAAGTATAGTCTATTCTTGGTTTCTTCACACTTTTTGAATCAAACCTTTGGAAAACCACCCCATGTATAACTTTTTTTTTTTTTAACTAACTACTCTAACTAAAAGTAAGTGTTATATGAGCCCGCGGTAGGGACGGGTGTTAAGTGCGTCTCAGGGCTAAGTCCCATACGCCTACAAGAAAGGGATTTCATGCAAGGAGACATGCATCACGGCAAAGAGGGATATGGCTGCCATGGCCTGCTTTTGGCCATGACAACCTCCCGAAGTGTACTTATAGCTAAACTATATTTAGAAGACAAAGGGAAAAACCGGCATTGTCACCATTAATGTATAAAGTGTTTGGTTGTTCCATAAATATGTTACGTACCAAAATCATTTTATGCATACGTTAACACAAAACACTACCTTATTTTTTAGTTAAGCTGAACTTTCAATTATATTCTATCTACAAATTATAATATTTAACTAAAAATTAGTATGAATAAAAACAAGGAGAAAATGTGCGTTGGTAACGCCTAAGAAAAAATAGTCCTTATGCAAAATAATATTGCATTGAATGCATACAAATCCGGTGCGTTATACCTTTGGTGTAATTTTCTAGACTTCGTTAAACTTTGTTTGATTGAGACTGAGGACTTTCCTGGAAGTAGAACTTAAGCAGGGCTTCGGAAAAATTGGAAGTTACAGTGAAAAACCTATATTATAATTGATTGACGTTTAATGGCGATGGTGTAATGATTAATAAAATACTGTGTGTGAAATATACAAAAGCACTGCGTATGTCACGAAAATATTTTTCTCCGAGCTAAAAAATGATCTTAAGGTCATATCCACAATATTTTATTTCATTATCTCAAAAATATTTGTATGGACCACATAAATGTAAATATATGTAGCCAAATGATTATCTTTCAAAATATACCACCGACAAGTCCAAACATTTCGGAACAAGAAAACCCAAGTTGCTATGCTCCAAATTCACTTTGCCAAATAAACCATACATCATGCGATCTATATCCTATACACAACATGTCAATCAGGCATCAAGGATATTTAACAATAGATAATCTGGTACTGCCATAATAAGTCTTTTAAAATAGGTGTTTATGTTTTTACCAACACATGTTTATTCGTCCAAGATAAACTAATATTAATGTCACGTACAAGGGGAGAGAAAAAATGCGAACCTTGCTTAAAAAATACAACATTTTTATGGCTTTCATGCCGAGTTTCCTTAAGGGAACGAAACAAGTTCAAAGAAAGTGGCATAACCATCCATTGCCTTTCATTGCGTGTATCACCACCCTGTCGTTACATATCTAATTGGAGAGAAATGCAGCTACCCGGTAAAGCATTGCGAAGCCAATGATTCCTTATGACCAAACGTAACGTTGAGGAGTTTAAAGTTTTAATTTTTTAGAGTCCATTCACGGTTATTTCCAACTTTTCTGAAGCCCTGCAAAAAATTTATATATTCCCGGATATTCCTAAGCCTCGTGCAAACAAAGCTTAACCCAACACAGGAAATTACACACCAGAAGGGACAACGCGCCGTATTCGAGGGCACTCAGTGTAATAATATTTTTCATAAGAACTACGTCTTACAAGGCATCACCAACGCACCCATCTTATCTCCCCGTTTTTTTTATCAATAATAACTATAAATTAAGTATGATAATGTCTACATAAAACACACGTTTAACCAAAAATATGGTATATTTGTTAACACAAGTATAAAACGCCTGTATACGTGGATGTTTTAGCAAACATACGTGGGGTTTATTTTTTTTGAAGGTTCTATTCGAGAAGTTCGAAGAAACCGCGAACCCCTGCACGACGAAGCAACGTACTACGGATATGCGACGCGAGAGCGCGTGTCGCACAGGCCGGACTCGACTATTCCTAAACGAACAAAAGCTGCGTAGGGAACGAAGGGGCGGTTGGCGAGAACGGCAGGATCACAGTCGACTATCGATATGGAGCGAGGCGCGTGTGTGTTCTGGAGGGACGATCGAGGTCAATTCGGGCATCGGCGTAGCTGCGCGGGCCGCCCCGGCGTTCCAGTTGATTGGAGCAGCTGAATGGCGACGAGGTCCATTATGCATTCCGCATAACTCGGCACAACGGTTCGAGCGGGCCCCGACTAGATCCGCCGGGGGGAGGAATTACGGCGGGGTTCCTTTCCACGCCGTTGCTCGCGTCGAAAGAGTAAATGTCACGGGGACGCGCGTATAATTTATACCTTGGTCGACGATACGCTTAACCGAGTTGATACAAAATGCCAAAAACGAAGTTCCACGACTTATGCGGGAATTCCTATGGACAGTTCAGGGTTGATTTCACACTTCGGACAATGCAGCCGCGAACAGTCATTTTTCCATTAGTTCTATTTCAAAAAATCTAACTTTACCGTGGACAGTCTATTGTAGTCATTTTGTGTGTCAGGTTATAAAGGTTTCCTACAAAAAAAAATAGCGCGACTGAACAAAATCTTTCCTACAGGAAAAGCAATAGTACTTTTCAGGATATTTATCGACACAAAAAAAAAACTACTGCTTAGGCAGTCGCTGAAATTTTCCAGGGTAAACTGTACGAAAGTCTGAATTTCCAGTGCCACTCGCTGTTTCCCCTAACTTAGTTTTATAGACAAGTAACCAGCCTGGAAGACGGATACTTGAAAATTCAATGGCGTGCGCTAACAAGGAACAGTTTATAAGAATAATTTCGAGTGATATCGTACAAAAAGTCATTTCCGTTATATCATCGGCAAGTTATTCTGCGTTAGAGGATTTTTTTGTAGGCTACTACTATTACAATTACCTTGCTGTATTTTAATGAATGTACTATTGGGAGCTGAGCAGGTGTACAGGTTTTGATATACACTGGAAAAGTTATAATGAAGTGGCATAGGTATGTACAGAGAGTAGGAGGTCGCCCAAGCAAATGATGGAAATTTAATATACAGGAATAAAATCCCCAGGAAGACTAATAATGAGGTAAGAGAAACACATAATGGCAGGAGATTGGGGCTAGATCAAAACGGAAGAATGGTGGAAAGATTGGAGATGAAGGCAATTTCGCTTTTCTGACCCGGTCAGAGGAGGAAAACAACAGAGGGGTGAATGATTTGTTTGTTACTTTACTTTTCAGAAGTTCAACATATAGAATCACTCGCGAACAAAAAAAGTTTTACAGCACACACTTTCATCCAATCATCTTGATCGGCTCTTGCTGTAACTGCTTCGTATGGCATCCAATCATGGTGCGAAAATACTGAGTGAACTACATGTTTACCACACGACCTCATTTAAGGCAGTAACTTCTTTCCAGAAGCATTTGGGCGTGGCAATGTACGATCTTATATGGCGTTAGAAACGAGAATTAAAGTATTACATTCTCGTTTTAACGACCGGTCTTTCCTTGTTACCAGAAATTAATCTAGAAGCGATTAAATTCATTTGAGCTATAAACTCATTCGGGCGTCTTTAAGCTCTCTACTTTATTACCCCCGTCCTTTTTGGCTCTGGAATCGCTCTGGGGTTTCTCGCATCGGACAGAGCTTTTAATAATTTTCGAACTTTATTTCGTCGTTAATTAAATTGAAAATGGGAGGAAGTGAACGCGACATGGTTCTATTTTGTTGCAAATATATTAAGCCAGTTTGTTTTCGTCGGGTGGTAACAAAAATTGCTGGGTTTAACTGGCTAACGGAAGCGTAAAGAAAGAATAAAAAACTAAGTCAAAATAGACTCGAAACCACATAGTTAATTTTTTAATGCTCTTGAATTTTTTTTTAGTTCGTTTTTGAATGGTTGTTAATTATTTCCTGGATTCTCATTACTCTTGATATCCATGTGATAATTTTGTCATCTGCCAATTAACTTCTGTTTCTAAAGCTTCCTTATCTGTAGATACCAGCAATACACCAAAGGAAATATTTTATGACAGTATTCCAGAAATACATAGTGTTACTTTACACGTATGCACGAGTTGCCCGTAAAGATAGAACGAAAAATGAACGCCATTTGAAGTATGACTAAACGTGACAATTCAACAAACACTACGTTAGCAAACCTCGTAAATGGCAGTCGCTTTAACGCCACGTTATTTTTTGCATACTAGATAATACTAGAAGTTAAGTGTTATCACAGGCCCCGTCTTAAAGGAGGTCCATTATGCCAGTGGCCCGGCCACAGAATTAAGCTACATCGGAATCATCAGCACGGTGAACACACGGAATTTCACGAAATTAAACTAATTTAATTCCGACAACGCCAATGGCGACTAAGTATCATTCGTTTCCCCAGTCCAATTTCCGGAGGCACTTTAAACTATGTTGCATTTTAAACTGCAGAGTAAAACTGGAAATCTAGTATACTCTAAGCGTGACCATGAAGTACACCAGATAACCCAGCCGCCCACGCAGACCACGAACTACGCAAGTGAAGCAAGAACCCATGTTAACAGTAGATTTTAAGTACATCCATTTCAGTCACAAAGTAACGTTTTGTGAATGTAAATAAACTCAATGTATTTACAATCAATTATTAAAATATATTCTTTAATATTAGTACTGTTTCATATTATTGGTCTGCATCGCTTCCCTTGCTTCGTCCCATTTTGACAAGGGCGGAGTGATAAAGCGAGAAGTGCGCGGCGAATTACAAAGGCGAGTCACCGCGTGTGCCAGATAAGCCTATAGGGACTTGCATGATCATGACATTATGGGATTATCTTTGAAACAATGTTCTGGTCATCACCCTTGCATCTCTCAGCGAGACTACTTAAGCAACGATGGGCCTAGAGTTTGCACGACCTTAAGCGCCAGGTGTGCGATAACAGCGTAGAGACGAGCCAGCACTGCCAACAGTTTTCGCCTTGGTGAGCAAATACATTGGCAGAGTAAGGATTTTATCCTGCAGAATACCGTGCACCGCAATGGCATGTACAAATTTACGGCGCAAGAAACAGCTCGCCAGAAACACATCACTACAGTAATGGATTTGCTCATTAAAGTTGGTAAAAAGAGTTGTTAAATATTTCCCTTCCTCGACTTTTCTACAGTGCTCACCATAACTTGTGGAATATGACCTAGCTTTATACGGTAAGGATTTAATGCCCGGCGCTCTCAAGGACGAGATGAGAGGTTTAAGGTTAATGTTTTCAGGACGTGGCGTAGCGAGAGGGTTGTATGCTGGGGTGAAGTATAGCGGAAGCCGACAACGGCCGCATAGTGTCGGCGCTGATCTTGAGAGGGGCGTAGAGCCACCCGCCCTCAGCACGCAGGCAGGTTCGTGTCCCCGGGACCACGCCAGCCCACTCATTAGCAGGGCGCGATGGATCGATAAAACAGGCAGCCTGCAGCCCCTCCGCGACCCCGCCGCACTTACTCGGGGCCACGCCACGCCGGGCAGTGCCGGCAACACCTCGCTCGCCTCACGCGTATATACCTACATACACGTGTAGTCCATTCACGGTTACTCAAGCCCTGCTCGAGTTCTACTTCCAGGACTTTCTACCCCGCCCCGTGCAAACAAACGTTAGCCAAGTCTAGAAAATTACACCGACGGGACAGCCTGCCGAATTTGTGCGCAATGAATCTAATAACATTTCGCACTGTAACTTCTTACTGACACACCTATTTCTTCTCGGTTGCATTCGTATAAAGTATAATATTAAGTATTTTAATAATTTATAAACAAAATGAAGTACCATTTCAACTTAACTAATAAATATGGTACTTTTATGTTAACATAAGTATAAAAAGCTTGTGATACAATGTACATTGTTGTCGTGTTTAGGGAAACATATTTTTAAAATATAAGTAAGAAGATAATACTTAGTATAATTCAATAAATAAATACTGATATAATTAAAACCCAATAAAAAATTAAATAGTTTAAAGATAAAGGTACATAGTTTCAAGCAAGATATATAATAAGATTATCTTTAGGAAATCGAGGTAATGTATAACGAATCCAAACAAAACGAAATGAATATGAACGTCATGTCATGACGTTACGAAACAACCAAACACTTAATGCATGGGGTGATTTTACAAAGGTTTGATTTTAAAAAAAAATTTGAAGAAACCGCGAATAGACTACGTCGTCGATACCACAAAAACGGTTTCTCCTCAAGAGAGGTTGTCATTACTGCCAAGACAAAAAAGATTCCCTGCTACCAACTCCACGGTTGTTTGTTAAACAAGAGGTAGGTACCTGGTTCAATCTCACGACTCAAGAACTCGGGATTCCACCGTAACAACGTTTTGGCAAGCAACATTGTTGCCAATCCTCCTGGAGTGAATACACTGGCTCGACACGTGTTGAACGTCACAAGCGACAAGTGTCGAACGCGACACACTTCCCGAGAATGCTGTCGCCTGTCGCCGGGCTTCCCAGTCTAATTGGGAAACAAACAACATTGAAGAGGAAACATGCGAGTGGTCCAAGATAAAAAAAAAACTGTGGAATTGATTGAGGCTTACAAGCGTTTAACGGTACTGTGGGACGTTCGGCTTCCCGGATATAAGAATAATTTAAAACTCGACACAATGAAAAAAACTAGCGACTCAGTTTAGCTGTGAAATGACGGCAATTAAAAAGAAATCAAGAATTTGCGCAGTACCTTTGTGAGTTAACACAAACTTTTTACATCAGGAAAGTCCGTATCATCTCAGTGCAATAGGGCGAATTGGCTCGCGTACGGAGGTTATGACATTTCTTCTTGATACGAGTACTCCTCGAAGAGGATCCACATCGGATGCTTGTAAAGAAGTCGATGATGCAGTACGTAACCACACACTTCGTATTTATGCGTTATAAAACCTCTGCATGGAAAAATTGAAGGCAGCATATTTTCGCCTTATAAAGAGGCTTTTTATAGAGGCAAATTTCAATGTGTTTCATTTCTCTAGTGCAAAGAATTTCGAATCTAGCTGCTGCGAAACACGTGAGTAATGACTATTTAAACAGAGTAGGTATAAATTTATTAGAAATAAATAAAACAGTGCAATATCCGTAAATTTAATTAGTACCTCTAAGTATGTAACTTGTCTGATACAAAAATACAAAATTCTAACATGTAATACTTTTAATGGGAAATTAAATATAAGAATTGCCAGTGTTTTAGTTGTAAATAAATTTTTCAGCTACAGGAGGGAAAATAGTTTGTTATGAAAAGAAGAAAGTGCTTTGTGTTACACACAAATTTGACCGGACCAAACACTAAGGTTGTAAAGAAACAATGTTTTTTGTTATAAACATGTTAAGTTGTAGAGGTTTTGCTGTATACTCGAGGTATACTGGGACAGTAAATTAGCAATCGGGGAAAAAAAAGGAACTGAGAAACCTCTGTCAGCAAATGATTTTCAAAAATGCTAGGTGCAAAGTACTTATTATGCATGACTCATACATTACATTAAAAATTGAAGTGAAATCATTTTTATAGCAGTTTTCTGAAAAACATTATTTGGAATGCAGTTTTACATCCAAATTTTAAATAAGTTACATTACATTATCATAATTCCTTTATATAAGGATTGTAATACATTACTGATGTTTTATATGACGATATTTATCGTGAACACAAATTAACTTTATAAAACAACATTACCACACTAGAGCGCCTCGCTAGTATAAATGCTATTACAATTTTCAAAAACACAAAACACACATTTAATACAACACCAGATACAGTCGGTTCCTTATTCTCGCTTCGCAACGGCAGAATTTAAAAACAAAAAAATGCAGCAGCTGCTATTGTTTCCGCTGGCATATTGACGAACGACTGAATGTATTTTTGGAAACCCAGTGTACACAGATAGGCGACAGTCAACATGTCCGACACAAGCAACAGCAGTGTAGACGGTTCCCGCGGAATCGACAGGATACACGTTTGCCCTTTCAACATGTGGCATTCTACACGGCGACAAAATGTCGCCTGTCGTTTGTTGTCTCAGTGGAGTCCCGCCTTTATTGCAGTCAAATAAGAAGAAGAAGAAACCGTGCAAGTTTGAAAAAAGAGCCTGCCCGCATAGCTATCTTCAGAAGTAATTAAAACTGTAGGCTTTCATCACTCGCAATTATGTATCACTGTTGCGAGTAATTAAAACTGTATGCTTTCATCATTCGCAATTATGTACCACTGTTACTAGTAATTAAAACTGTAGGCTTTCATCACTCGCAATTATGTACCACTGCTGCGAGTAATTACAACTGTAGGCTTTCATCACTCGCAATTATGTACCACTGCTGCGAGTAATTACAACTGTAGGCTTTCATCACTCGCAATTATGTACCACTGCTGCGAGTAATTACAACTGTAGGCTTTCATCACTCGCAATTATGTACCACTGTTGCGAGTAATTACAACTGTAGGCTTTCATCACTCGCAATTATGTACCACTGCTGCGAGTAATTACAACTGTAGGCTTTCATCACTCGCAATTATGTACCACTGCTGCGAGTAATTACAACTGTAGGCTTTCATCACTCGCAATTATGTACCACTGCTGCGAGTAATTACAACTGTAGGCTTTCATCACTCGCAATTATGTACCACTGCTGCGAGTAATTACAACTGTAGGCTTTCATCACTCGCAATTATGTACCACTGTTGCGAGTAATTACAACTGTAGGCTTTCATCACTCGCAATTATGTACCACTGCTGCGAGTAATTACAACTGTAGGCTTTCATCACTCGCAATTATGTACCACTGTTGCGGAACCAATCCGCACAGTAACGCTGGAAGCCAGGTTAGCAGAATTCACCTGCACACTTTCGCAATGAGCGCGCGCCTCGGCAGCAAACGTAAAAACCCAAGTCAGGAGTTTTTATCCGGAAATAAGAACAACGACCGGCGCTGCGTGCGTGATAGCACGCGGACTAAGCTTTCTGGATTTAGGCTTGACACAAATGGTTTGAATCCAAGCTGTGTCTTGTAGCTGCCATAAAAAAAAATAACTACCTATTCTTTTAAGGAAGTTAGAACGCAAAACAAGACTGTGAATGAGCACCTATGCAAGAAATTCAGTAAGCTGTTATTTGTATTTCGTTGCGGTAATTCTGACTTCCTACAACCGAAAGCGTGGCATAAAAACCTGATAAAATCCGACATGGGGGAGAGGTCCTTATACGCGTCATTTGTATAAAAATCGCTTCACAGGAAATAAAACACGTAAAACTATATCCAACATGAATTTGAAAACAATTTCCGCCTACCATTGCAATTACACATCATAGCTACATTATTGGATTTATATACTTCTAGAAACTTGGAATAAGTATATTATTTTTTTAGCTCACTTATATCGTTCTTATTTAAATATTTTTTCACAGGCGTGAAGTTCAGTTCATTTCCATGTTACTATCCCAAATTCCGGAACATGGCAAGATGTTAACGTGAAACAACGCCTGTGACAATCACATGTAAATAACACAACAGCAGAGAGTGTTGTGACATGCCGGTCTCGGTAAGACCAGACACGAACGCGCGGTAGGAAGCCGAATACAGTTCCAACGAGCCTCGCGTGGCTTCTTTGTGGAGCAGTTGAATCTTAATAGCAGCCATGCCCCCCTGCTGTGTAGTTTCGCCTTTAACCAAGTGAAGTGCTCAATCGCGCGTTATTGCAGTGTTCGTGACTTACGAGCTGTCAAATTAGGCGACAAGGCAAGTGTAATGGCCTACTTCTGAAACAAGGTCAAAGGGACTCTGTTGTACACGCACAAACTAAAAGACGTCGTCAAGTTCTTGATACGTAAAACGATTTCATTAATTTATTTATTTTCAATTGTTCAATACTTCAAGTTTCTTAAATTTTAAAACGTACAAAAAAATACGTGTATTTAATCAAAATATAATTCCGTTTAAACTGACAAAGATATTTGAAACAATCAAAGATAACTGTCGTGGTGAAATCTAAAATGTAAATTTTCAATGTGTGAAATTAAGGTTTTGATTGAAGTTGTTATGAAGTTAGAGAAAAACAATCTTATTTTTGACACTTCAACAATCACATATGAAATAGGCGAAACACTGTCACATATACAAGAACAAAAGATGACATAATTAGCGCGAAAATGCAGGGAACTGACAATTATAAATTTCTCACTCCTGGAGGGGGGGGGGNCATTCACAAACAGCACTGCGATCAATAACGAAAACTCATGACATAAATCAATGATTCAAAACTCGTCCTAAAAGTACTTTTCGAGAATCATCCTCATAAAAGTCATCTGTGGTAACTTCGTACTACATGCCAAATTCCATTCCAAACGAAGGCTAAAAAAAAATCCATACAATTGCTGTATTCATAAACAAACTGCGAACAACATCAACTCGTATGCCATAAGCAGTACTCGAAAATTAAAAAGTTGCCCTAAACGTATGCTAAATTACAATAAGTAAAAAAGAATGCCATACATAACCAATGCGAGCTCATTCTCCTTACACAATTGCTTACATGATCTCTGCTGAGACTCGACGGAGAACAAAATTTGATTTGTAACTTTCACTTTATCTTACCCTCCCCCCGCCTTATACCACACAATTTACCCGGAGTCAGTTTTTTTTTTAAGACAATGCAAACACTAACAGAAGCAAACGCTTGAAATATATCGCGTATGGTGTAAGTACATGTTAACTATTTTTATTGTCGCGCTGCTATTTCGTTTACAGGCGCTCACTACTTCACCGACCTTATGCTAACTAAAGTCTCCGGCGGATTCCCTCACGATCACCAATCTCACAGTTAACTGCAAATCGCCAACAAAAGGAGAATCCCCCCGCCCCCTCGAGCTAGTGCTCGACCGCGGGACCCTTCCCACCACGGATACACGTTATTTACACGGCGTTTACCTCGCATGGGAGGAGAGCGGGAGAGAGAGAGAGAGAGAGAGAGAGAGAGAGAGAGAGAGAGAAAGAGAGAAAGAGAGAACGAATGAAAGAGAGAGAGAACGAAAGAAAGAAAGAGAGAGTGTGTGTATTTTCACCGCGCGATCTCACGCAAAGAGACGGGTTCATTTTTCTGGGCGCCTGGAAAACGCTGTTGGAGAAATAAAAACCCGAGCGAGCTGACTCGTCTCTTTGTGGTCCTTTTGGTTATCCAGCGTCGGTGAGCGGCCCATTCGACCACACTCGCTTTTCGAGGAGAGAACTTAGTGTCGCTTGGCTGCACCCGCTCTACCCTGCCAACTCATACGAATTATTATTAATAACAGCAACAATAATAATTCAAGGTTGCTACAAAATATCACGATTACATTTCTCCGACTTTTCAAAGTTTACCAGCCAAGCTTTTTTCGGCATTCAATTAAAAAAAGTCCAACCTAAAAGAAAACTGTACATCATGAAATTTGATTGAAATTAAATTCATGGAACCTGCAGTATGTTAACATCATCTACACTACAGAGAGTACAATTGTTTACTTGTAAGTATATTTTAACATAACGCAAATTATTATTATAAGTTCCCTATCAGTCTCACAAGAAATTCATTGAGCTGCTACTCAAGTGTTTGGCCACATAAAATATTGCTTATTACATTATATTGCATTGCAGGCTTGAATTTCCAGGATCTGCCACCCGTCTCACCGACTTTCCAATGCTTTCCCTGACCATTTCATATGCCCTGACTTTTCTAGACCCGTAGCAACGCTGTATTTACATAGCAACGCTTATAAAAACTTTTTTTCCCTGTAGTAAGCAGTAATTTAATAGTAGTGTAGTGATTATTTGTGCACCGTTTAAGCGAGGGGGAAGAAGGAAAGGAAACATTCGGGAAGAAATACGGAGCAATGCACAACTTAAAGAATAGTTGATGCATTTCCCAAAAATAATTTCCAGGTGGCAACGCACTACACAAACAAACAAAATATATAAATCATTCTTTGTAGGGCGATGGTTTCGACGAAGCAGGCGTGTTCCTAAAGGTCGTTATAAGTTGACGAAAAATTTCTGAAACGCTGCAGCAACGATCATTCGGAAGACTACATTCCTGAAGGAATATCTCGCTGCACAGACGCACACATCCCGGTATTCGTGTCCCACGAACAACTACAATCCTACGCCGCTATAAAAACGCGACTGTTATAGTTTACCAAACTCATTTAACGTTTTTCGAATACAACCGTTTTGGATTTTCCCACGTGGCTTCTACGGCTACCCTGCCAGTAATTGATATACACTGAAGAGCCAAAAAAAAAAACTGGTACAGGCGTGCGTATGCAAATAACAGAGGTATGGAACCAATCAGAGTAACGCGATGCGGTTGACAGCTAGATCGGTTACAGCTGCTACAACGGCAGGTTATCAAGATTTAAGTGAGTTTGAACGTGGTGTTATAGCCGGCGCACGAGAGATGGGACATAGCATCTCCGTGGTAGCGATAACATTTGGATGTTCGCGTACGACCATTTCACGAGTGTACCGTGAATATCGGAAATCCGGTAAAACATCACATCTTCGACATCGCTGCGGCCGGAAAAAGATCGTGAAAGAACGGGACAAACGACGACTGACGAGAATCATTAAACGTGACAGACGTGCAACCCTTTCTCAAATTGGCGCAGATTGGATTTGTGCCCTGCAGGATTCATGGTGTGAATTGCCTCCTGCATACCTTCAGACATTAGTCGAGTCCATGCCACGTCGTCTTGCGGCACTTCTGCGTGCTCGGGGAGCCCTACACGACTTACGCAATCTAACAAAGGAGTAAGAAGTTTTATTTCAAAGAACCGTACTGGCATTCGTATGTAACGTGGACGGATAACCACTTCTAGTGCAGCCAGTAATAGCACAGTCCTCGACTTCAAGAGCACTAGGCTAAAGACTAAGAGAGTTGAATGTATGTTATATGTACATTCGTGCGTAAATAATGCGAAGACTGGTCAGCTTGTGGGTATTCCATGTAATTTTGACTTCCAGATTGAATATATTTTTCGTTTTCATACTTTCGCATAGCTACTTGCGAAATTAGATTCACGTGGAGGCAAATTTCAAGAAGCGACCTTTACACTTGAGTAATAATAAAGAAGGAAATTATTATTATGCACTTATGTTTACCCCGCAACACCTCCCCACCAATTATATGGACGAGAAAAAGGCATGCCCTGTTATTTATTTATGGATATCCCTAAAATTTTTAAAAGCCATTTCGGCAAACGCTTGTATAAATTAATTAAAACAACCTCTTGCAGATTGTTAAAATTTTTCTCAAGCACGTCGATAGTGTGGTTTCGGCACGCATGTTACGAATGAACTTCTCCCGACCTAGAACAACATGACTCAGGCAGTGCGCAATCAGGAATAACTACCACGACGGATAACGAGGCGTACAAGTTAAGCCCCGTGAATTACAACAGCACGTACAACTGCACACACTGATCAAGACTTCCCGCGATTTAACTGTTGGCAAACAAAATACAACCTACCTTTAGAATAACACGACACAATTACGACACGCAAAGAAATAACGAAAGCGTGGTCGTATATATTTCCTTGCGAGAGATCGACCTTCACTAACCCAGTAGTTTTTAAATTATCAGCCGTAACTGCACACGAATAACGAAAACGTCAGCTTATTTGCAGTACATTTGGTCGCTGATTACAAGTCGTTTAAGGCTTTAAAGTGTGGAATATTTAAATTACTGGTCGTTGAACTGGAGTTCTGTTTTCTCTTGTACACAAATAATGAATATAAGTAGCAGGGCGTAAAATGTGCAGATTTTTTCTTAAGTCGTCTTACAACGATTTCTTTTTGCAGGTGGCTTCCTTCATTACAGAGGGGAAAAGCGAATTTTCAAAACACTATACCACCTTGCTGCGTGCATATGATCGGATAATAAAACGCATTTTTTTAAATGGTTTAGCTGTTTGCGGCAGTATTTAACTGGTTCAGGCAACTTGTAATGTAACTTCACGTAGATGATCGCCAATAGCAAAAGTATAGCTTCAAGAAAGCTTAAATTACACAAGACATGAAACACTCAAATTGTCCCCACAATAAATGTGTGTGTACCTATTGCCAGGTACGTTTGTTTAAACGATATACAAAGAAACATACGCAACAAATTCTTGCCCGTTCTGATAAAGTTACACAACTTGTGATAATACTCTTGCGACTGCTGCGAATACAGAGGAAAGGAAGCTGAAAATTGCATTCAAACTCACTCTGATTCTGAGCCACGAATATGCACAACTTTGATTCAGACCCAACTACAATCTGGGTTCTATTAGTTTCATGCAATTACGACGAGGCAATTCTGCAGGGATTCATCGCAGCCTTCCGCAGTTTTAAGGCGAAAGAAAAAAAAACCACCCCGTCCTTTAATCGAACTCGAGACCTACAGCCCTTGTTACTGGGTCGAAATTTCAAACTCGGGTACAAATAATAAAAAACAAGATTATTAATTCGTAAGATTATGCTAGAGACGACGGAACTTCCCGATGACAGCGGGATCACAACCACATAGTTAGCCAGGGTGATCTTCGCTCTGTAGACCAAACTATTTCCTATGAGGTAAGTTTATTTTTAATGCCCATGCTCCATGCTCATGCCGCAATAACTACTTATGTTTGAAATCCCGTGAAAATCATTTAGTATTAATCATCATGCTTTTATTTAAGACAATGGCAAAACAAAATTACAAAACGCCCAAAGTTTTTTTTTTCGCGGCGCATTGGCTTACACGAGTCAGTCGTAGAGGCTGCATAAACGCTCCGCATCGCCTCGCGGCTTGTGTAGGCAGCAGCAGCTCCTAAGGCGAAGCGTAAACACACTTGTGTAAACATACCGAGCAATCGCAACAAGTGCCGCTCGAACGGAAGCCGAGATGATCTCTAGCTAAAGCTTCCACCCGGGGGACCTGCTATCCATTTCCATACAAAGACACTTACCATGCAACAACCTTCGCGTGGCGAAACGGCATTCTCTGCAACTCCAGAAATGTCGCCCTGGCGGACTTTAGAATGCGTGGTTATGCGAAGCCAGGGCAACAACGTGTATCGTGAACGACAACGGAAAGAAAATGGCCGACATTTAGAGATACATACAAGAAAGATGAGGTGGACCTATTCTTAGTCTTCTGCTCATGCACCCACCACTGACCTATCCCAAACCAAAACAACTGTCAAAGTCACATACATGGCCAATAGTGATGAACTTGTTTGTTTATATCTCCATTTCCAAAGACAAGCACTTTGGTATGAATAAAATAATTTCACCTATTTGAATATTATCAACCTGCATTGCAAAATGGTTAGGGGAAGTATACAAACATCTCAAAGCACTTGTTTACTAAACAGTGCCCTAACCTCAAATCCAATCCACGCCGTTTTTGCTAGTCGTGTTGGCAGAAAAGCAGTTCAATGTAAGGACACGGGAGACTGGTTGTGCGCGGTCAGCGAGATCGCCCTACCACACATTCACTTTACGGTTAATTCAAGCAAACACACTCCAAAGAAAAAGGCGGATTAATACGCCACGAAGGTAAATATTTGGTTCTACAATATCTCTGCACAAATACACACACAGTACCTGCAATAAATTTAACTAGTATAGTCTATTCGCGGTTTCTTCACACTATTTTTTTAAAATCAAACCTTTGAAAAATCACCCCATGTATGACGTGTTTAGTTATTCCTACATATGTCGTGTATCACAAGCGTTTTATCTGTTAACATGAAAGTATCTTATTTCTCGTTAAATTAAAGATTTGCAAATATTTTATTTATAAACAACACTTAATTTATATTAAATATTAATAACAAGTGAGAAAACATGTATGTTGGTAGCACCTAGTAAGAAATAGTTATCAGGCAAAATATCATTACAACTGAGTTCGCACTAATTCGGAGCGTTTTCCTTTGGTGTAAACTGTCTAGATTTAGTTACGCTTAGTTTGCACGAGGTAGAGAAATATCCTGGAAGTAGAACTTTATTTTTCACTAATGATAACCTGTAGCGCTTGGTGGGGATAAGATAGGTCGTGATTTATCTTTAAAATTGACGCAATGAGAAGGAATTTCGTTTTAACATTGATTCCTCACACTAAGGAGTAAAACTGACCGAATTAAAGAAGTAAATTCAAATCTCGCTGAGCATTTTTATAACACTGGCAAAGGCTGTTTACATGTTAATCAAGAAAATTACACGACCAGTAAGCAAACTATCATTCTAATTTTGTTTTGCATTAGGTGAATAAGTACGGAACAATTCTGCAACGCGCAAGGGATTCTTCCTATAAAATAAAATTACTTGTAGGTTACGTAGAAAAAAAATAAAATGAAACATATAAAGATTTTTTCTACTAAATTTTTATCCTACCAAATTTACATTTGTAAGCTTTAGAAATTCGCTACGTCGATATTAATAATCGTTTTATTGAGCAATTCGTTGTCTAAGAAATGCCACAAAGAGAGGAGTTTGCAAATTCTGCTCCGTGCTCAACGCGCGCCGTCGCGAAATTCATTTATCGACAGCACAGGCCAAGATAAAAACATCACGCTTCACGGCAGTTTATGTAGCCAATAACGCAAGTCACTCGGGAATACTTAAAATTATTGTTGTGTAGGGGTGTGGGTAGTGCTCCGGCTAGACCACACGCTTGGTAAACTGAGTACTAGGATCTCAGGCCTTGTGGTAGGACATGCTCGGTGCGATCTGGTGAATCAGATCGGGGCTACGCTCGGTGCGGCCTGATGTATCAGGTCGGGACTTTGGATTTGGTCAACTTGGGTGAGCGCTGGTCATGTCTGCGTTGAGGGGGCGTGATCCCTCTTCCCCGCCGACTGGGCGGCCGGGGTGCGGAATGGCATAACGGGTAAGAGAATGGATGTGTTGGCTGTGTATCATACGTGTGTGTGTGTGTGTGTGTGTGTGTGTGTGCGCGCGCGCGCGTGTTTGACATGTCAAGATGCAAAAAAAAAATACGCGACCTGAATTTTCTTAATGCTGGGAACGAGCATTTACAAGTAATGCCTGCAGGTTAAACGGTGTATCGTACAAATATAAATATAATTTTTGTGGCTAGCGTCATTGACAACAAACTCTTTTACTTAAAACGTTTACCCCAACTTTCAATTTATTTTAGGTAGTTCAGAAATGCATTGCAGGAGTACGAAAGTTCCACAGCAACGACCTCAAGTTTACGTCAAAATAATTTTTTTACAGTTTTTAAGTGGATAAAAATTAACTTTTTTTTATTTAGCGGTTTACCGTACACGAGCTCAATTTCCTCCAATAGTGGCGAGCAAGCCGCTTGCCCAAGCACGCCAACAGGCGCTCGGTCGTTATGTCACGCCACTCTCAGATCACGGGATGTATACATCAATTTTTAAGTATACACGCGACATCCCTCCCTCACTCCCCTTCCCATAGTATTTGTATTCCGAGAAAAATATCGGCATGTTCAATTGTAGATATTTTTTTCCAGGAAACCAACCCGTCAATAATGTCACGATATGTCATTTAAACTCTTTCTCAGAAGACTGCCTGCCAGCCAAAAAGAAATGTCTTCAAATAAAATCGATTTTTTTTTTAAATATTGCCTTCGCTCTCCAGGACTCACCACCGCTCGTATCTCCGGTTCGAGACCATTTAATGCTATTAATCAATTCAACCAACAGTTTCAAAACCAGTCCACTAGCACCAGTGTGTCAAGTCTCTCGTGATCTCCCGCCCCCACCCCGACGCTTGACCTGCGTTCTGCAGTGTGTTTGAAATCCTGGTATCTAGACGAAACCATTAAGCGTGCGTCCAGTATGTTTACATACGAAAATACATCACACCCCAGACTAAGACGGAATGGTAGTTTAAAATTACCACGCAAGCTGCAAATATTATTTTGGAGCCCTCCGACATAGTTAAGAACGGCTTTTCCACAATGCCGTAACTACGATAGGAGCCTGTGTTGAACTTGGCTACAGACTTTCCTTTTATAAAATGATAGGGTAACCGCTGAAAGAGTCATAGGCACACGCAGCACTACGAGAACACCACACGCCAGTTCAGAGCCTGGAGCGTAGCGGCAGTGTCGCTCCCGCGCGTCTTTGCTTCAAATGTAGAGAACAGCTCCAGGTATACGAGCCCCTTCAAATAAAACAGAAAGCTCCTGGATAGTAGATTTGTGCCATTAGTTAATCACTGCACGCACACAGGCAACATAGTAGGCAAACATGGCTATGGCTTTCTAACGGCCAATTGTAATCAAACTAGTACTACCAAGAACACGACTTCGCGCAAAAATATCACCACTACAAATTCCCTAAACATGCGGGAATTAAAACTACCAGACATATTCAAACATACACTTGTGTGATCAACTGCTGGACCAATCAATAATGATAGGTGATGTGTTTAAGGACTCTGATCGATTTCAAAGAGCCAGGTAATGACTGGACGCGATAAAGAAGCATTCAAATCGTGATTTCAACTTCCCTGCGAAGAATGACAGACATAACAGTCTTATATTGTATTTTGCGAGTTCTGCCTAAATATGCAGACGTAAGACTATTATATTCACTGGTTCTCTCGGGAGTAACCATTCTACAAATCATGTTATCACGTCCGTCCAGGTGTCCCACAACGTCCAGATATCCCATAACGTCCAGATATCCCATAACGTCCAGATATCCCATAACGTCCAGATATCCCATAAAGTCCAGGTGTCCCACAACGTCCAGGTGTCCCACAACGTCCAGGTGTCCCATAACGTCCAACAGTCTGTCCTATTGGTCGCATATTGCTATCTAACGGCGACTAGATGTGGAGGTGAATGAACAGGTAGGTTCGCCGTGACTGCGGCAGAACAGTGTACCGGCTGCGGCGCGCTTGGCGGTATCGGCCGCCGCCTAAGCTGATTACAGCGGGCGAGCGAATGTTGATAGGCCAAGCCGATTACCTCGGCCCCTGCCGCTTATCTGCTGCTGCCGCCAACCCAGCCCCGTGCTGCACGCGTCAAGCCACCCCCTCTTGCCAACGCCGTATATTGAGTTGCCGGCTGTGATTGATGCCATACGCCGGCACCAGCAAAGATCGCACGCCGGATCTATTTTAATGAACCCAGCTGGCGCATAACTGCGTGGAGCCGTGCACGACTCTGGGCTCGAACTCACCCGGCACAATGTCGCACAGGGGCAGCGGTTACAATATCCGGCGGGGTCGCTCCCGCTGTCGGCGGGTTTTCTCTGGATCTCCCGTTTTCCCCGCCGTTTCATACTCGCAGGCTCTCAAGACCACGATGTTAAGAGCCGCACAAATCCCTTCAATCTACAAGTGCCCCTCGCCCCGGCAGTAATATTTCTCTAAGCTATTTCTCATCCATAATAGTGCCAATAGATCATATCATAAGTGTATATCGATTCGTACTTCGAGCGTAAGCAGACTTCGAATGCGACATGTCAACAAAAACGTTGTACTTGTAGCACTACGAAGGGAACCTGTCCTATTATCACTGCCAGATTTACTTAGCCACTGTCAGTGTTTGTGGTGTGTTCAAATAAACGCAACTAAGCACAGGAACTATTTCAAACGCTGATTTCGAAGTCCTTACCCGCGTCTGTGCTAATGCTCCTTATGACGGGGTTAATTTCTATATCTCTCATCTATGAACATTTGCCGGATAATAATATATAGCCAGCCATTATAAAATCAGAAAATGCCATTTTAGCAACGTAATTGGTTATTTATAGTAGATAGTTACTAAGAAATAATTATGTACACATATGGCAGGTATCAAATGAGGCTAACAATATTCCTGAATCTGTTGTTATATCTCGCGTATTTTCTAAAGTTTCGTTAAAAATAAAATTATTCCCACTTTTTAAAAGGTGTCTCTCCCTTAGGATTCACGTTAGGTCATTGGCCGTATGTTTTTCTTTGCCCCACTCTCCACCAATAACCTAGCTATGTTCGCACCTAATCTTAGGGGTAATCCTGTACATAGAAAACAATGACCAAAGAGGACTGTAGTCGAACACGGGCAGTTTACTGTTCCAGTAGCACAAGGTCAACCACGAAAACCAACGAAGGCAGACCGACAACCGAATACATAATCCTTTGCGCTCATATTTTCACCAGAACCATCAAAGTGTTTTGCGCACAGTTTCTTGGAGCGTATCAAATATGCAGTTCCCCTTCGTTCTCCTGACAGCACGATCCCGTGTCCTCGACAGCGTGCGCTTCAACTTTATGACGTACGAAACAGCAAGCCCGCTCTCGCTCGCAATGCACTATAGCCCAACCGTCTACCGCTACGTCATCGCGACGTAAAACAGCAAAGCGACCTTACCGCCATTGTGTACCTGACTAGTGCTACCGCAGGTCATAACATTACGCACATTACATATTACTGCAAATCACACAAAAATGATGTTCAGTGCGTATGCCCAAGCCTAGCACGTTCATTTGTGCACTACAAAAGGTGCGAAATATTGCACGACCGATAATAGTACAACTGTCTAAATGGAGAAAAAGTGAAAATTTTTTTAATACATTTTAAAGCAGAATGCCTTCTTCCGTTACCCTCAGGCATACAATAAAACTAACCTGTTCGCTGCGATTAACCAAAGCAATAACCACGCAGGATTGAGATAATATTTCCCGACAGTATACATGTTTAGGGCCGTCTTTCAATTGACCCAGAGAGCACTCTCTCGTCAGTAGTTAGAAATGGTTCTTTCTGGCACACCTGGCGTCCTGACGGGGATGAGAGGACGAGCTCGCGACCATCTTTTATGCAGTCATGCAGCAACCTCCTGCTGTCACAGGAACCCCACCCCTTCCCCGCCTAAAAAACCTTATAACAGGTTAACCACTACACGATTAGTTATTGCATAAAAAAATTTGAACAGGGTACTTTTTATTTACGACTAATTTTTAACCAGAGCGAAAGAGGAGAGGGTGGGAGGAAGGAAAAATGCAAAAGTTTTCTGTGTGGCCGAACTACTTGTTTGAAGGTGTCTGAATATTCCAGTGATATGGCATTAGCACTTCATTGGTCAATCATGCCGCTAACTTTGGAGCCACCAGTACAATAATGTCTGTATATCTGCACCTTCCTTGGATGCGTATAGGTCCCACACAGACTTTCACTCCCTTCTCTCTATATCGCTTATCTCTCACTCTTTCTATCTCTCTCTCTTTCTCTCACTCTCCCCCAGCATCCGAAGTGGTTTGCAACTAAAGCAGTTTCTTATTGGGCGAGAAAGAAACGGCGTGGGAAGATTCAATCATAACTCGGCAAGGGAAAAGCCAGAATAATTCAGCGCATCTACCCCCCCAAACGTCGGGGAACCTCATAAAGAAGTTTCTGAACGTACGACTCGCGGGAAGGAGAGAGGTAGTGGAGGGTTGGGTGGAATTTACGTATTTCAATTTCAGCGCCGGGGCCGTATATCGGGGGCGAAACTTTGACCTGAAGTGGTAATAATGGGATGCGCTGAGAGGGGGAAGCTGTTCGCCGTGATGCACATCAGGCGAGCGAGATACAAGGCCGTACACAAGAGGAGATACAATGTTCGAACTGCGAACACGCCGTCTACAAGAACTACTCGAGACACAAAGGCGCTCACTCAGCTACACTTCACGCAAAAGCAAGCAGGAACAGATCCCGCTTATGTTCATATCTCCGTGCTATAGGCTGTTCACGATAAAGTGAACCTTATTGGAATTAACTTTTAGAAAAAACACTGCCGGTAACTGTATTAAATTTGACGTAAGCTTACAATGAAATTACCATGCCAAAGTTGGCAGCGAATTAGGGAAAGCAGTTCCATGTGTCTCAACGTCGCATTACAATTGTAATGTTAAAACTCAGTGGCCGTTTAACACACACTTCATCCATGCGTGAATAATGCGAGGATGTCTACGAAAATGTCAAGTTCACATACGGCGGAAGGATACGAAATAGGCAGAGAAGTATATCCCAAGCATGGTTTTAAAAGTGCCCATATTATCGTGAACCACATATAACTGTAAAAACCCTTCGTACAATTTTTTTAGATAGTAAATGGACTCCGTTATTGTTAAATGTTGCTCGTATGCATAGCTTTCTTTGCCCAGACCCGCTCGAGCGAGCGAAACAGTGTGCCAAGGGCAGAGTGATAACGCGAGAAATGTGCGACGACTAACAAAGGCAAACCACCGCGTGTGATACAGGCCTATCGGGACTTCAGGGATTCTGACCTTTAGCGGATTGAATTTCTAGGGGTTATCTTTGAAAGAATGTTCTGGCAATCATCCTTTCCTCTATAAGCCAGACTGTAAGTGAGGGTAAACTTTTAGATTCGGCCAGCTAGACTACTTCGGCCGCGACAGGCATCCGAGCCGACAGTTTGGAGGATTGGGCGAAGACAGCATAGCGAGTAATGACGGCGTCAGCGACCAGCTAGAGTGAAGTCTGCGGATTACAAGCATCAGTACAGTAAGGAGAAAGACTGACGGGCTGGACTGTTGAACTGGATGCAAGAGTGAAAGACATTTGGAATGATATGCAACAGGTATATTGAATAAGAGTTGAGATGAACATTAAATANCGGGGGCGAAACTTTGACCTGAAGTGGTAATAATGGGATGCGCTGAGAGGGGGAAGCTGTTCGCCGTGATGCACATCAGGCGAGCGAGATACAAGGCCGTACACAAGAGGAGATACAATGTTCGAACTGCGAACACGCCGTCTACAAGAACTACTCGAGACACAAAGCCGCTCACTCAGCTACACTTCACGCAAAAGCAAGCAGGAACAGATCCCGCTTATGTTCATATCTCCGTGCTATAGGCTGTTCACGATAAAGTGAACCTTATTGGAATTTACCTTTAGAAAAAACACTGCCGGTAACTGTATTAAATTTGACGTAACCTTACAATGAAATTACCATGCCAAAGTTGGCAGCGAATTAGGGAAAGCAGTTCCATGTGTCTCAACGTCGCATTACAATTGTAATGTTAAAACTCAGTGGCCGTTTAACACACACTTCATCCACGCGTGGATAATGCGAGGATGTCTACGAAAATGTCAAGTTCACATACGGCGGAAGGATACGAAATAGGCAGAGAAGTATATCCCAAGCATGGTTTTAAAAGTGCCCATATTATCGTGAACCACATATAACTGTAAAAACCCTTCGTACAATTTTTTCAGATAGTAAATGGACTCCGTTATTGTTAAATGTTGCTCGTCTGCATAGCTTTCTTTGCCCAGACCCGCTCGAGCGAGCGAAACAGTGTGCCAAGGGCAGAGTGATAACGCGAGAAATGTGCGACGACTAACAAAGGCAAACCACCGCGTGTGATACAGGCCTATCGGGACTTCAGGGATTCTGACATTTAGCGGATTGAATTTCTAGGGGTTATCTTTGAAAGAATGTTCTGGCAATCATCCTTTCCTCTATAAGCCAGACTGTAAGTGAGGGTAAACTTTTAGATTCGGCCAGCTAGACTACTTCGGCCGCGACAGGCATCCGAGCCGACAGTTTGGAGGATTGTGCGAAGACAGTATAGCGAGTAATGACGGCGTCAGCGACCAGCGAGAGTGAAGTCTGCGGATTACAAGCATCAGTACAGTAAGGAGAAAGACTGACGGGCTGGTGGATGCAAGAGTGAAAGACATTTGGAATGATATGCAACAGGTATATTGAATAAGAGTTGAGATGAACATTAAATANTGGATGCAAGAGTGAAAGACATTTGGAATGATATGCAACAGGTATATTGAATAAGAGTTGAGATGAACATTAAATATTGCGCTCACTGGGAATAACAAGAGTAATAGTGGAGATAACTATTTTAATGTTGTAAATAATCGTTGTGCGAATAAATTAAAAATAAAATTTGTTATTTATTTTTCCATAAAGACGTCAAACCCTCACTAACTCTGGCACGCTCCTCTGGCGTCTTGTAACAGTATTCTATTAGAACCCGTGAATATCGAGGACGTCGTCGGACCAAGTCGAAAACCGCGCGCTCTATCGCCGCGGAAAGGTCAGTAGCGCACATCAGGCAGTCTACTTCACACGACTAACTCACGAGTTTCCTACTCTACTGCTAGTGTATTCTCAAGTTCAGAGAGATCCCGAGAATTCAGCCATCCATTCCGTGGCCAAGCTCTGTAGAGAAGTGGAGAGATTTGGGCGACTCTTAACATCGAGGTCTTGAGGAAACACTTTTCCCATTG
>NQII01001832.1:298919-317395 GCA_002778355.1 Clitarchus hookeri
CAGCACACGGAGAAAACACGTGGCCGCTGGTGGAGAAGTCGCAGTTGACGACGAAGGCACGATGATTCGCCTGAGAATGCACAATCGAAAAAGCGGACTGTCTTTGTCAGGAGAGATACCCTCTGTTCTGCCACGACTCCTCTTCTACGATACCCAAGGTGGGGTTGAAGAGGAGAGCGGAATCAAGCTTTACCAGACATCGAAGGAGTACATTTTCCTTACGGCTACGGAAATAAGAAGGAAGCGAGGCTCGGGGCGCAAGAGCAGTATCCACCTCGCACAGAAGACAAAATACACCAAGTAGCTACCACAGAGGGTCGACGGCATTGTGTGTGCGCTCGCAGGACAAGGATGAAAACGTCAAAGGTCATGCATGGACCACACAGGATGTATGTTTTCCCTGCGTAAACATTTACACTCCGCCTCGCGTCTGCCAATAGGAGCCACATACACACTTCCGATGGCTCATGAGACTGCACGACCTCGCAAGCTTGGCTGCTGGCTCATCCACTCCGCCAGCGAGATCACACGACCACGCTACTGATTGGGATTGTCAAGAGGCGAGGCGCATACAAGAGAAGAATTGCAACTCACCGTGTAACGACAGAACCCCGTTCTCTTCATTTGCTTGCCGAAGTAGGTTCTACAGTACTAACCACTTTAGATCACAAATTTAACTACAAATGTTCACTTAGTTAAGTTGTCAGGCAAGGCGCATGACGTCAGTTTGTATTTTATTCGAATGTATGATTACCCCACGATTTTTTGACAATATTAGTGATTGCGTCGTTTATATGCACGTATTTTATACCACTAATGCNGTATGATTACCCCACGATTTTTTGACAATATTAGTGATTGCGTCGTTTATATGCACGTATTTTATACCACTAATGCATTTCAGAGAATAACAATAATAATAGTTGAGTATGAAACACTATTTTTATATACAGTTTCCAAGCACGTGTTTATACAATATCTAAAGAGAAAAAAACATAGTTTGTTGTATATTTACACAATGCGCAGGGTTTCTTTTACACNGTGTTTATACAATATCTAAAGAGAAAAAAACATAGTTTGTTGTATATTTACACAATGCGCAGGGTTTCTTTTACACGCCGACGTTGTACGACCGTACAAATTCAACTTCTGGTATCTTCGGTGAAGATTAGTTTTCCTTATTCCAGTTGCAAGGGCCTGGTCAGAGGTACCAGCTCACTCACACTGTCCGATGTCCCAAAACCGACATTACAAAAACTCCCCGCCACCCTCTACATTACCCTGCAATAAATACAATTTCANTGTCCGATGTCCCAAAACCGACATTACAAAAACTCCCCGCCACCCTCTACATTACCCTGCAATAAATACAATTTCATTCTGCAGGTAAATTTACCCTGCAATAAATACAATTTCTTTCTGCGGGTAAATAACGGGCAAGATACAAGAGACTTACGTTACTGCGTGANTTACCCTGCAATAAATACAATTTCTTTCTGCGGGTAAATAACGGGCAAGATACAAGAGACTTACGTTACTGCGTGAATTTTAATTGACTGAACTTTCAAATCACACACAACATATGCGTAACCAATAAAAATAGGTTATTCATTGTGAAAGTTATTACTATGCTGTCAATGTAGAAACACCCTTGTCTAAGTTGGACTGTACACGTTCCTCTCTTTAGTTTTACAATATTTTACTACCAGAGGGTAGCAAAATTAATTTTAAATAACTTAAATTAAATGAATGTTATTCATTCATAATTATTAGATTCAAATTTTATTACCACGTGCAAAACCTATACTTCAAATGAATTTATTAAGTCTCGTTATGTACTTTCGCCTGCGCGTTATTCAATTCGGCTGTGGACGTTTATCCTACCTTTGGCGAATAGTTTTGGAACAGCTCTGGAAGACCAGGATGTATGCTGCCTCGTGTACGGTGAACAGTNATCCTACCTTTGGCGAATAGTTTTGGAACAGCTCTGGAAGACCAGGATGTATGCTGCCTCGTGTACGGTGAACAGTACGTAGCAGGTTCGGCGCCCGACGTCAAATGGGCCGTCGAAGCAGCAGCGAGTCGACCAGCATAGCGGCCGCCTCAGCGTCAGAAATCCAAGCGGTGTTGCCAACAGTTGCAGGTTGAAGAGAGAAAGCGCTCACGACAGAAAATAAAAGACTGTCGCCGTGTAGTTCCGAGAGCCCTCTATTTCAAAATGTATTTTTCGATTGGTTAAAATTAAATGTACCTAATTAAATGCTGAATACCCCGTTGCCAAATATACTAAATGCGAAGTTGTGGGAGAGGGGTGAGAAAAGGGTTTTTAAATAAATAGCCGCCACGCATTCTTGGAGCAGGTGTGGTTTGTTCTCAGACTGAAGGTGTTCACAGTGGAGATAAGTATTTTGATGTTTGCGGTATTTAGTTGTAAAAGTAGAAGAAAGATAGAAATGTTTTAAGTGTTAGGGTTTGGCCAGAATGTTTTTAAATATAAGTTTCGTAAAAAGGAAAGGGAACTTAAAGCATGTAAATTTTAGGGGTGATACTTTGAAAATATACCAAAGTAACGTAATGCTGTGAGATCTTAGATATCATTACAAATATTTTGTATCAATTTTGTGAGCTTTTTAGCTAAATAATTTTGTTGTTTTTTCGTAAAATATTATGACATAGTGTGTAAAACATTTGGTATAAAAGTAGTTATATAAAAAGACTCAAGAAAAGGATTTCAAATTTTGTAGTTATGATGATTTTTTCTTTTCATTTCCCATAAAATGTTTCCAGTCGCAACCACGCAAATAATGATGTTTGAAAGGTTTGAGAAAACATGACAGGGGTCCTTTGTGAGAAATTATGTAGACCAACATATAAATGATCACCGTTCTGCCTTATTCTGATGAGGTTTCTTCGGGGGCGTTTCTGCAAGTCTCTAGCACAGAGGGGGTAGAGGGAGTGCGACACTAAAAACATTTCTCTTCGCATAACGCGTTTGCCGATGCGCGCCGCATATTTGTTGTAGTTCGTACATAGCCTGGCCGTCACTAATATCTGATAACGCCTGCCGGGCCGTGCCGTTCGATCTAGTGCGGGCATCTAGTGGGACGAGTTGCCCCAGCACTTGTAGCGCTGGCAGTGCCCAACGCCATTACAGTCAAAACACTACATGTACTTTATTCCCTTATTGCGCACATTTCTCAAGCACGAAATACGACCAGAAATAATGTTTACGTTGGTTGTGTACTGCACGACACGTTTGAGGCCACCACGACCAGGGATAAAAAAATTTACCAGGTGTTAAGTCAACAAACACCCATTATTTAAAAAAAAAAATCCCGCAAAAACGTAAACGACTCCGGACACTTTTCGGGTTAACTGTAAAAAAGTTGGCAAGACAGCGCTAAACATATCTCGGCAGATTTTATAAATGTATTAAGCACAAAATTGTTATTTCCCTCGTTGAAANGCTAAACATATCTCGGCAGATTTTATAAATGTATTAAGCACAAAATTGTTATTTCCCTCGTTGAAAATATGAGGTGACGGGGCAAAAACCTTACAACTACAGAAATAATGGATAATGTCACAGTTATATAATTTAGATTCCGTTCTCCGAAGTTAATCTGCTTGAAAATGGAAAGATAAAACATGGCCATTTCCTTTCTGAAACGAATTACGTCCCCCAACCCGTATCTGTCGTAAGGTTATATTTCCTTCGCCGGAAGCTTCAATTTGTAAACGGATATTGCCATACGAAGAGGGAGCGAGGTATCTTACAAAAAAAAACAATCTTAGTTTATTTGAAAGATTTCTCTCCCTTGCGGAGATGGAAATGTAAATGGGAGAGCAATCTCTTTGAATATTACTTGAGTCTTGCACAGATGAAAATTGAGAACGTCAGCCAATGTATTGAAGCAAAAAAAAATNTCTCTTTGAATATTACTTGAGTCTTGCACAGATGAAAATTGAGAACGTCAGCCAATGTATTGAAGCAAAAAAAAATTCTTGAACGGATACGCTAGTACGAAAATTTCCCTGTCTGTGAAAACAAAACTGACAAGGATATACTTAGACTGCTTCGCTTGTGTTAATAACTCTCAAGAGAACACAATATACAACCCACTTTGGTGCAACCACAACCTAAATTNGACTGCTTCGCTTGTGTTAATAACTCTCAAGAGAACACAATATACAACCCACTTTGGTGCAACCACAACCTAAATTACATAATGCATAAAAAATACAGAAGGGTCGACAACACAGAAGCAAGATGTATATGAAGTTCGACTCAACCGTCCGTCGCACCCGTCAGTTGAAAGCAATGCCACAACAATTCGTCGTCCGTCAATCCTCCTGTACGGCAAATTTTCAGTAGTGACAACTTAACATCGTGATGTTTCTTTAGTTTGATACATATTTAGGTTGGAAACAGATTTTAGAGAGAGAAATGTTTTGGGGAAATAAGTTTTTCTCGTAAAAATGTATAGTGATTTTTTTTTACATTTAAAATTCCTGTATTTACCAACAAATATAAATAAATACAGAACCGCCACCCAGAATTTTATTTCAAAGTGTGTATTCACATCTAAGGAATGACGTCAGAAGGCGGTGGCTCATCCGTC
Organism: Clitarchus hookeri; assembly: GCA_002778355.1. Taxonomy (NCBI): domain Eukaryota; kingdom Metazoa; phylum Arthropoda; class Insecta; order Phasmatodea; family Phasmatidae; genus Clitarchus; species Clitarchus hookeri. The sequence continues at coordinate 303,542 of NQII01001832.1, forward strand.
CGTCCATCGAAAGTTACAGTTTGGTAAATATTTGACGGATGGAAGGAGAGAAAAAAAGAGAGTTGTCCTGCGATTGATTGAATATAACGTGACCGTCGGATGGACGGACGACTGAGATCCAGCTTAAGCATCAGAAATACATTGAACAAAACCAGTTTGGACGCCTACTTACCCTCATTCTAACGCCATGTACTAAATGTAGGGAGGGACAACGCGCACACTGCCATCCCCTCGCCGTCAAAAGTTTTTACACCAGTGTGTCCTCGTTGTCATATGACCCCGCGAGGCCTCTGCCGGTCGGGGGAGACTTGCCAGCTGCCTACACGAAGCACTCGCGACAGCAGAGGAGTGCAAGTCTTCGGATTACGATCTGTTGTCGGCTGGAGAGTGGTGGACAAAATGGTGGAGAAGAGAGGGTGAAAGGACTTCAAGTCCCGCTCACACGCGTCGTTCTTCAGGCGCCGGCGACGAAGGCCGAACAAAAGGCCAGGCAGGAAGAGGCCGAGCGACGCCGCCCGCCCCTATTACGGCGCCATTGTTGGCAGACGCCTTTTGTCGCCTCTGGCAAACTGACTGCGCCAGCCCAGACTACCAACTCCCCTTCCACGCCCAGTAANGGCAGACGCCTTTTGTCGCCTCTGGCAAACTGACTGCGCCAGCCCAGACTACCAACTCCCCTTCCACGCCCAGTATGACTACCTCGCCGGTGAGTGACAGCCTTTTTTTACTACGGCTCTGGCACATGACTATACATCAATCAGGAAATTATATATAGTCTTTAAATTTTGTTATTTCAGCAATATTAAAAATAATTTTTGTTAAAAACAAATTATAATAGTAATGATATTGGGATTTGAAATTTTAAACGTTAGGTGTACTCTCTATGATGCAAATGCCGCCTACATTTGTAGTGTCGACTTACGGCATGCCAACATGATCGATATTTGCGATATGATTATCGATACCGACATGGTCAGCGTGTTTCGAAACAANGGCAGACGCCTTTTGTCGCCTCTGGCAAACTGACTGCGCCAGCCCAGACTACCAACTCCCCTTCCACGCCCAGTAAGACTACCTCGCCGGTGAGTGACAGCCTTTTTTTACTACGGCTCTGCCACATGACTATACATCAATCAGGAAATTATATATAGTCTTTAAATTTTGTTATTTCAGCAATATTAAAAATAATTTTTGTTAAAAACAAATTATAATAGTAATGATATTGGGATTTTAAATTTTAAACGTTAGGTGTACTCTCTATGATGCAAATGTCGCCTACATTTGTAGTGTAAACTTACGGCATGCCAACATGATCGATATTTGCGATATGATTATCGATACCGACATGGTCAGCGTGTTTCGAAACAATACTAAGGAATGGATATAGGACAGCCCTACCCTCGAACTAGCGCCATCTATGAGGCTACGTATACTACGATCCCACTCTAAAGCTTCACATGCTGTTTGAAATCAACTTTATTTTTTTTATGGGTGTGGAAATTACACCTACTTTTACGCAAAGATAAGTCTAAAATTTGAGCGAGCTAGTACTAATGTACTACAAGCAGCTTACTGTAACAAACCAGAAGTCAGTACGAGGCGAGCACCCAGCAAATACATCTGAAACCGTGTGTTTCCTTAGAAGATTGGGGCTGACGGTCAACAAATATGGACGTGTGAATATTAAATGTAACCGAGCCAGCGAGCTTCATGATCAAGGCGGAAATCCACGAGCGCACGCCCGATCTGCCAGGTCTGTACGTATCGTCGTCCGAGGTGCGAATGCTGGCACAGAAGCAAGATATATACACAGTGCCATGTAATTCATATTTGAGGTTCCAGGGAACGATTACAAAGCACGGCGTTGCTGTACCTGTGGCAATGAATCTTCAGAAACGGTATACTGCACATAAGTATAATCGCGTATGATTTGAGTGGATGTGAAGCGGATGCGACGAAAGATGTTGGAATTACAGTCAGAATAAATAATTATCTCTCATTGACAAACAACCAACTGTTGACGGCTAAGATGGCAGGCTGGGAGATTGAAGAGTACTTTAAGGTCACCGTCTGTAGTAATGGGAAATTCTAAGTATGTATTCTCCGCTAGCCATGCTGCTAGGGTTCGCTGAAGACTACAGCCACGTAATTATCAATTTCAAGCAGGATTTATTTATTCTCTTAGGCCAACACGCAAACTAACACGACCCTGGATACTGCTGTCGCACCGGAAGCCATGCCACTGGCAATACGATACATCGAATGGTTGCTTCCACATNCACGACCCTGGATACTGCTGTCGCACCGGAAGCCATGCCACTGGCAATACGATACATCGAATGGTTGCTTCCACATGTCCAGGTAAAAATGTGGGAACGGGTGAAATTCTAAATATGCAGATAAAGGCAGGAACATTGAGTTGCATTTCGTACATGGAGTTTAGAAACGTGCCCGAGTGTACCGCGCTCTGCGAGCGTAAATTGGAATGTCAAAACAAGTTTCATAAGCGAGAAACCTCGCTACATAATAGTCGCGTTTGACAGGCAAACAGAATGCCGTCAGTGCAGACCGCTACGAAGTTCGATCGTGCGAACATAAAGAACGTCAAAGTATTCCTCAACTCTAGTGTTACCCGCATGCCGCATGGAGATTTAAACATATATTCCACGAACGGCGGGTATATGGTACCGTATCAAATGTACGGCGACTTTCAGAGATCGTATACCATGGGCAAACACATCACCAACGCTAGAACCCGGAGAATTCATGAACACTGCCCCACTGCTGGTGTTTGGCATTAGCAAACAGAACGGCAGGATAAATTCAGGCGTAGTCTACTGCAGAATTGAAATGTCCGCCTCGGGAGAATTTTCCAGCCTACGCTCAGGTCTACACCTTAATAATTCACGATATACTGGTCGCGTACAATGTGCGCGACAGAGTAATTAAAATACTGACTTAATTAGCACATAATCCATTCACCATCCAATCGTCGCAAATATTGCGAACGTACAGGGCTGCATATCGCAGTGTGGTTTTTTTTATTATGCACATCTGTATCGTTTATGTAGACGGCAGTATAGTGACATGTTCATGTATACCTCCGTTTCCATGGAGGGCACTCCATAGGAAAAGTAAGGCGACGAATACGTCGNCTGTATCGTTTATGTAGACGGCAGTATAGTGACATGTTCATGTATACCTCCGTTTCCATGGAGGGCACTCCATAGGAAAAGTAAGGCGACGAATACGTCGCTGGAAAAACACTATAACGGTCTGGATTGGGACCATGGTGATGTATAATACATTAAAATACGTGTCTAGTGGCAGGAGACACATGTCGGCTATGATGCGGGCTGATGTTGCTTTCAACAAATAATCATTTGCGTTTGCACGTAGATGCTGGATTACGAGACTGGTTGGTGTGTACGGGACTAATGCATCTAGAATATCCAGGATTAGCGTGTTCCGTGGGTTGCGATTGCTTATATTAGTGATCGACAGATAAATTTCGTTCATAGCCCACTCGGGGCGGTCTGCACATTCTTGTCCCTATTTTGCAGTTACCCTTCGCGACACCCTTCACTTCCACGCCACAACAGGCTTGGGAATGGATCAACCAGACAATGACAAAACAGACCCTTCCCTACCTAACATCAAGGAAATTCCAGGTAACACCTCGAAGGTACATAATCCGTCTTCAAAAACACATTCACCAACAGGACCCTCCTTTTCAAGAAGCATGCACGGAAATACTAGACAGTCACGTACACTCAGACCTGGACTTCTACTTGCACTGAGACCTGTACGGGTGAACATCACACGACCATCATGAAGCGTGGAGCAGTTACATGGAAGACAACGTGTTCTCCGCTAACGTGCGAAGTTTACTTGGCTACAGTAATGTAAGCACGCCGTCACGGACATATAAGAAGCAACAAGCGTTACAACTCACCTGCAGTCAGTAGCGATGCAGCCTTCAGTAGACAACCACCGTCACCATGAACAATACTNACAAGCGTTACAACTCACCTGCAGTCAGTAGCGATGCAGCCTTCAGTAGACAACCACCGTCACCATGAACAATACGTTCGACAAAAGCGACTGTGAACAGTTTCGGCCGGAAAATGTGAACTTGTACGATCGGTACTTTGTCGGGTATAGACNTTCGACAAAAGCGACTGTGAACAGTTTCGGCCGGAAAATGTGAACTTGTACGATCGGTACTTTGTCGGGTATAGACGGGTGGTATTTAAACCAGAGTTGGAACACGGGCAAGTACAGGTATGTGATGGTGAAAATCACATGTGAGGACATCGTGATGTGTGGGATAATTTCCACAGCCCGATCCTACCAAGCTAAAAGTACGATAGATGTACGGTCGCAAATCTCCGACTATTCAGTTTAATCCAGGTGGACACATTCTCGCAGTGCAAGCAGAATTTGAGGATTTGAAGATATTACCGAACTGCATCACGAGAACAAGAAAGCGGTCTTCGTCCTACGCGACGTATACACCGGCACAATCTGCTGGTGGACCGAAGAGTGTACGGGGCACATACATACCTCTACACTGGAAGACTGAGGAAGCAAATGGATCCTACCTACCCTGTGCGGCTAAGGTCTGCTGTGTATATAAGTAAATATATTAATTAACTTACATGTGTGTGGGCAGTTCATCACGGACGTCGAAGCCTCGAGTATGGACACGGACAGCGCAACGGTGAACTAATGTTACACACCGGTACCGATGTATGGAGGCTATCTGTGACCTTGTTGCACACGTTTTTTGGACTATTGGTCAAGGTTTTTACATAGCAGTGACGTCACACACCTACCACCCCACACATTGGTGAACCATATAAGAGCCCGTTGGCAGCAGTAGCAGTCTGGCAGAAAGGATGGCAACTCTCCACCCGCAACATCCCTACTATAGCAGCATGGCCCTGGGTTGAAGTAGCGTGACGTATAAATACACGCAGTGGACATATACCGAGGACTGTGATAGCATCGTGCACACGGGCCTGCGTCGTACGGCAAGTGTGCAGTCTTCCACATGCGAGAGGACACGCAACTGCCTTGCATGGTGATATTCGCAAACTTCGCCCGAGAGACGGGCGGAAGACTTAAAAGAGTTCGACGTCTGGCTCGAGGGCGAAGAGGAAATTGGTAGCTCGCACAGTGCGGAATCTCAAGAAGAACAAGATGGTTGAGTCAAGATGGTCCTTTAATTGGGGGCCAGTGGTCTTCATATCCAAGACAGTAGCAGAGGCATGGGGGTCCTGTACTAGGCTACAGCAACGCGAGAAATGCTACCCGTCTAACTATTTTTGGGCAGACCAATTCAAGACAAATACAGAAGGGTGAACAAGTATGTTCACCTGGTTTAGGGACAACAGCGACCTCTTTCCGAGACAAGGACCCGTGGTACCGAGTGAGACGAGGTGAANTAGGGACAACAGCGACCTCTTTCCGAGACAAGGACCCGTGGTACCGAGTGAGACGAGGTGAAAGATGGGACACTGACACTATACTTGGAAGAGAAGGAAGAAGAGGTCATTAGGAAGAAGAGGTGCCACCCCGAAGAGACCAGAGATGTGCCAGTGTATCCAGCACCCTTCTACAACATGACAGAATGTTACTGGCAACAAATATCATACCCACGACGAAGAAAGAACTGGAAAAACATCTTAAAAGAGACCATTCTGAGAAGAGGTGAGAGGAAGTTTGACCTGGAAGAAACCAGGAAAGAAGCAGCCAAAACGTATATGAGACATACTTTTGATTACTCGAAGCCTTTTACCTGGTAAGAGGCTGTAAGGTATTAAAGGCCGACAAGAAAAACAGAAAGAGAAAGGAAGATCTTCTACTCCAGGGAGACTAGTCCCGGGGGGCCGAGCAGGTGATGGTCAACCTTGACTAACCCTCCCCCCCTTCTAAACAAGGAACTAAAAGGGGGAGCTGAAGAAAGTATCGCCTGTAACTGATTGAAAAGGATACTGAAAGAGTAACACAGTCCAAGGACAGACTGGCTGAAAAGAGCCATAACAAAGNCACGCACGCAGCGGACATATACCGAGGTCTGCGACAGCAGCGTCGTACGAGCCCGGGTGCACGACGTACGGCAAGTGTGCAGTCTTCCACATGCGAGGACACGCCACTGCCTTGCATGGTGATATTCGCAAACTTCGCCCGAGAGACGGGCAGAAGACTTTAAAGAGTTCGACGTCTGGCTCGAGGGCGAAGAGGAAATTGGTAGCTCGCACAGTGCGGAATCTCAAGAAGAACAGGATGGTTGAGTCAAGATGGTCCTTTAATTGGGGGCCAGTGGTCTTCATATCCAAGACAGTAGCAGAGGCACGGGGGTCCTGTACTAGGCGACAGCAACGCGAGAAATGCTACCCGTCAAACTATTTTTGAGCAGACCAGTTCAAGACAAATACAGAATGGTGAACAAGGATGTTCACCTGGTTTAGGGACAACAGCGACCTCTTTCCGAGACAAGGACCCGTGGTACCGAGTGAGACGAGGTGAAAGATGGGACACTGACACTATACTTGGAAGAGAAGGAAGAAGAGGTCATTAGGGAGAAGAGGTGCCACCCCGAAGAAATAACTCAAACAAGAGACCAGAGATGTGCCAGTGTATCCAGCGCCCTTCTACAACATGGCGGAGCTGGGGGAACATTTCAGAAAACTGGAGATGACAATACTGTCAGCAGCCATTGCTACAGTAATCAGACAAACTAATGGAGGCAATACGACGCTGCTCTCCTACACCAAGTATCATGACAGAATGTTACTGCCAACAAATAACATACCCAGGATGGAGAAAGAACTGGAAAAACTTCTTAAAGAGACCATTCTGAGGAGGTGAGAAGAAGTTTGACCTGGAAGAAACCAGGAAAGAAGCAGTCAAAACGTATATGAGACATACTTTTGATTACTCGAAGCCTTTTACCTGGTAAGAGGCTGTAAAGTATTAAAGGCGGACAAGAAAAACAGAAAGAGAAAGGAAGATATTCTACTCCAGGGAGACAAGGCCTGGGAGGCCGGGCAGCTGATGGTCAACCTTGACTGCTTCCCCCCACCAGGCTCGGAACTAAAGAGGGGAGCTGAAGAAAGTATCGTCTGTAACTGATTGAAAAGGATACTGAAAGAGTAACACAGTCCAAGGACAGACTGGCTGAAAAGAGCCATAACAAAGAACATCATCAGATGATGACTCACAGTGAGAGCCAACCATCACAGCGATCAAGAAAAAGGAAGAGTAGATCACAGGATGAGTGGTCTCGTGCCTTACCCGGATCGGGTACACTTGCAGAGGCGCTCACCGGAAGCAGTCTGATTGAATTTCCTGTTTTTTTTTTCTGAAGAATTTTCTGGTGGTTTGCTGCCCTAGTTTCTATCGGCGTGACTCGGGGTGCGTCCAGGTCAAGGCCAGAAGGAATACAAGTGCGACGGGCCTCCGAGACGAGAGTTGTTGAGTGGCTGGTGTTTTAGCGATAGACGAGCGAAACTGGTGGCGAGAGAAGTGACCAGCGGGTGGAAAATCCGAGACTGCGAGCATCGGCGTAGCGAAGAGTACGACTACCAGTTTGGACTGTTTGAATGGGTGCGTGAGTGAAATACATTATAAATGATTGCGACAGGCTAAAAGTGTGTTGATGATGAGCATGGGTTAATCGGCAATAACCAGACATATTAAGGACGTTAATTAGAGTAAAAATATACATTAAATATTGCGCTCACTGAGAAATAAAGAGTAATATTGGTAGATTAATACTGTAATAATAGGTGTATGAATAAATTTAAATCCAATTTTGTTATTTTATTTTTATTAAGACCTCCATCCCTCAGGCGTTTTGTAACAATATATACATATATACACGTACGCACATACATGTGAGCACACATATGCATATACACACAAACACACACATTACCCGTCAACGCTTATGTATTCACGTAAAACACACGGCCGGGTCTCTTACTCAGCCATACTCCCTCTTTTTTCCACACGACCTCCCATGTTTACCGGCCACCTCGTAGTAAAATATTACGATATGCGATAAACTCTCCGACAAAGGGAAAGCTTTCAGCGGCGGCCGGTGACAACGTGTGCGGACCGAGGTTCATCGCGGCCGTTGCCGCAAGGAACGCATGAATTTGCACCGGGTATACACGAACGTCGCCGGGGACGAGGCAGGAGGAGGAGTAAAGAAAGAACGAGCCAATCTTGGCCGCGCGAGATGAACCCCGGGCCAGGCCGCGCAGAGAGGTATCAAAGCTTTCCCCGGCACAAACAACCCTGCCGAGCTTCAAAAGGAAGCCTTTTGTCTTGCCTTTTTTTTTCTTGTTGCCTACGGGCACAGGAGAGCGGGGAAAACTGCCGGGTGTTTTTTATGTCCTTGCGCGCCGTCCTTGCGGGAAGACTAAACCTAAACCGCGTTTGCCGCAACACAGCAGAGAGAACCGAACCAGTCGCAGCGAAGGGGGATGTCGCAGGAAAAACCCCAGGAAACTATTCTCTAAGCGTCTTTATACATATAAGACAGCACGTAAATACCTTCACGGGGCGAGTTGAAATTCTCTAACTGAAAATGTCGCCCTGATGCAGGGGCGTAGATATGGGGAGGGGGTTCTCGGGTTAACCCCCCATGACACATTAAAAAATTATAAATAAAACGGTATAAGACCGTATAAATAACTAAAATAAAAATTACTAATATTTACACCTACCGTTTTTCAGCCCGAAAAAAAAATTATCAATAAAGGAATCCCGACTTCCAAATACATTTATGCCTACGCCACAGCCCTGGCGGCTTTATGTAGTCCGACCAATACTGTCTCTATGGAAAATAGAGAAAACAAAATGGCCGTCATGTGCCCAAACTTGGGAACACGGACTTCTTTACGTAGATTTATGAGAGATGATTGTATGTAAGATGTCGAACATGGCTCTGTAGAAACTAGAACGTAGGTTGTTAATAAAATTTCCTGAGTATATGAAAGCTGAAATGCAGATATATTTTAATCTGTTCTAACGAGACTCTTGTGTTAACTCTTGATATGAGGACACTCATTTCATTAAATTTTTTTCGGGCTATGCTCACAGATTTTACATTGCGCATAGAGATCTTGAGAGTCGACGAAAGTGAAGTTGATGCGAGTATGGAGCAGCATCGGAATGCGAGGGCGGAGGAAACAAGAGATCCCCGAGAAAACCCGGGTGCAACCACGCCGGGAATCGAACCCGGTTCGCTTAAGTGGGAGGCAAGTAATTTAACCACTACACCACCGCAAACCCTTAGAAACCCCAGAAAAAAAAAATTCCAGGGCTCTAACTCCAAAATATACATGTATACCACTTACTTCACTATTAAATTAACACCACCTTCGAAAGATTTTTCTTTAATGTCAATGTTTACCATTCCTAACATGTAAATTTTAATTGCTTTAATACTGCCACGGAGTTGCTGATTGGCAAAGGACGCCATGAAATGGCCTCAAGTAATAGTTTAACAATTTGCAATACTTGTTCAAAACTGACCTCTTATTTTCCGTAATTTCGCATTGATTTTTACCGTCAGAATAACACAAAATAACATTCCTGTCAAATAAACCTCTACCACCACACTTACCGGACACATTTCAATCGAGAGAGCACCCCCGAAAACTATTGGAATGTGCAATCTTAATTGCTCCTGTCAAATCTGAGACAAGAGAAAATGTGCTCCGGGAAAAAAAAAATTAATTCGCTATTTAAACATTATACTTACTTTAATAAAAAATGTCAGGATTTAATTACTTTTGAGAACACGCTCCTAAAAATTTTTAGACAAAAAGTTTGCATAAGGGTTAGGATTTAAAACAAAACAAAAAGGTTTTATTTTGAAAGCGTTTGAACCTGCTAAAAAAAAAATGCTTTTTTGAAGCATGCAGTTCCAACAACGAAACTATTATTATGCACGCACTTTTTTTTATTTATGAGATTTCTGTAGATTGCCGACACAGCAAACAAGATTTTGTTTTTAAATCCTCACTTCATCTCCCCCAATAACAAAATATCGAAACGAGCAGTGGAAAGGACTAATAAAAAACCGCAATGTGTCCTGAGAAGGAAGAAACTGAGAGAAGACCTCAAAAACATCGAGAACCGTCTTGAAATCCTTCGTGGCGCTTCCTTGAGCTGGGTAGAGTGCTACAAGACGTTGCCCCGGAAACGTTGCAAAAAAAAACCCACTGAAGTAATCCTCTTCGCGGGGGAATTGCAACTAGTAAGTTATTGTCCGCTGTCTGTCGTTCTTGCACAGTTAACAAGGCCTCATTACCAGTGCGTCAGGAAAGCGAAATTCCACNACTGAAGTAATCCTCTTCGCGGGGGAATTGCAACTAGTACGTTATTGTCCGCTGTCTGTCGTTCTTGCACAGTTAACAAGGCCTCATTACCAGTGCGTCAGGAAAGCGAAATTCCACAAAGTACAACAGCAGGACTTTGGCAACGTGAGGGTACGTAATACACAAGTAGTGAGTATTCCACTCCAACTAGGGTTACCGCACGTTTGGCTAAAGGATAAGTATCCTTTTTAAGCACTTTTTACGTCCGGCAGGATGTTTCATGGTAAATTAAAATTCCCGTTTTTTCTGACCCGGTAAAAAAGTATTTGTCTGCTAATTATTTTGCTATTTGTTTTTGTACAACTGAAATTATAATATATGTGCCAATTGTCAACATAAAATTTGTTAATCAAATAACAACCATCCCCTGTGTTCTTTAAAAAAATTATGTAACTGCAGTGTGTGTAGCATTAAGTTTATTTTCCCGACACTAAACAGTTTGTATGTTATGTTTGACGATAACTCAATAATTTTATTAGACATTTTAACATTTTGGTTTGTAAGACTAACTTTATTCCACTGTATTTCAACACTATTAACATTAAGATGCATGCGGCAAAAAATTTACGCATAGTTTTCCAGTGCAAATAATTAGCGCTAGTGAAATTGCATCGTCTGTTTCTAATGAAATATCTAATTTACGATTATGAGTGTTATCGTCTTTATTTCAAATGCCTGGTAATCTTTACCTACAACGCCAACGAGAAAAAAGCGAGGCGCAGCAAAGAAATAAAACGAAGTTACCGACAACATANTGGTGGTTTGCTGCCCTAGTTTCTATCGGCGTGACTCGGGGTGCGTCCAGGTCAAGGCCAGAAGGTATACAAGTGCGACGGGCCTCCAAGACGAGATTTGTTGAGTGGCTGGTATTTTAGCGATAGACGAGCGAAACTGGTGGCGAGAGAAGTGACCAGCGGGTGGAAAATCTGAGACTGCGAGCATCGGCGTAGCGAAGAGTACGACTGCCAGGTTGGACTATTTGAATGGGTGCGTGAGTGAAAGACATTATAAATGATTGCGACAGACTAAAAGTGTGTTAATGAAGAGCATGGGTTAATTGGCAATAACCAGACATATTATGGACGTTAATTATAGTAAAAATAGACATTAAATATTGCGCTCGCTGAGAAATAAAGAGTAATAGTGGATATTGGTTGGATTAATACTGTAAATAATAGGTGTATGAATAAATTTAAATCCAATTTTGTTATTTTATTTTTATTAAGACCTCCATCCCTTACGAATTCTGATACGTCCCTCTGGCGTTTTGTAACAATATATATGTAAACGTACGCACATACATGTGAGCATACACATGCATATACACACAAACACACACATTACCCGTCAACGCTTATGTATTCACGTAAAACACACGGCCGGGTCTCTTACTCAGCCATACTCCCTCTTTTTTCCACACGACCTCCCATGTTTACCGGCCACCTCGTAGTAAAATATTACGATATGCGATAAACTCTCCGACAAAGGGAAAGCTTTCAGCGGCGGCCGGTGACAACGTGTGCGGACCGAGGTTCATCGCGGCCGTTGCCGCAAGGAACGCATGAATTTGCACCGGGTATACACGAACGTCGTCGGGGACGAGGCAGGAGGAGGAGTAAAGAAAGAACGAGCCAATCTTGGCCGCGCGAGATGAACCCCGGGCCAGGCCGCGCAGAGAGGTATCAAAGCTTTCCCCGGCACAAACAACCCTGCCGAGCTTCAAAAGGAAGCCTTTTGTCTTGCCTTTTTTTTTCTTGTTGCCTACGGGCACAGGAGAGCGGGGAAAACTGCCGGGTGTTTTTTATGTCCTTGCTCGCCGTCCTTGCGGGAGGACTAAACCTAAACCGCGTTTGCCGCAACACAGCAGGGAGAACCGAACCAGTCGCAGCGAAGGGGGATGTCGCAGGAAAAAACCCAGGAAACTATTCTCTAAGCGTCTTTATACATATAAGACAGCGCGTAAATACCTTCACGGGGCGAGTTGAAATTCTCTAACTGAAAATGTCGCCCTGATGCAGGGGCGTAGATATGGGGAGGGGGTTCTCGGGTTAACCCCCCCCCCTTTTTACACATTAAAAAATTATAAATAAAACGATATAAGACCCTATAAATAACTAAAATAAAAATTACTAATATTTACACCTACCGTTTTTCAGCCCGAAAAAAATTACCAATAAAGGAATCCCCCCACCTCCAAATACATTTCTGCCTACGACACAGCCCTGGCGGCTTTATGTAGTCCGACCAAAACTGTATCTATGGAAAAAAGATAAAACAAAATGGCCGTCATGTGCCCAAACTTGGGAACACGGACTTCCTTACGATGATTTATGAGAGATGATTGTATGTAAGATGTCGAACATGGCTCTGTAGAAACTAGAACGTAGGTTGTTACTAAAATTTCCTGAGCAAATGAAAGCTTAAATGCAGATATATTCTAATCTGTTCTAACGAGACTCTTGCGTTAACTCTTGATATGAGGACACTCATTTCAATAATTTTCTTTCGGGGCTATGCTCACAGATTTTACATTGCGCATCGAGATCTTGAGAGTCGACGAGGGTGAAGTTGATGTGAGAATGGAGCAACATCGGAATGCAAGGGCGGAGGAAACAAGAGATCCCCGAGAAAACCCACCGACCAGGAGTCGACCGGCACGATTCTCACATGAAAAAATTAGGGCGCGACCCCGCCGGGAATCGAACCCGGTTCGCCTAAGTGGGAGGCGAGTAATCTAACCACTACACCACCGCGGACCCTTCCAACCCCGGAAAAAAGGCATTCCCAGCATTCGTAACAAATACATTTTAATTGGTTTAATACTGCCACGGAGTTGCTGATCGGCAAAGGACGCCGTGAAATGGCAATAAGTAATAGTTTTACAATTTGCAATTCTTGTTCAAAACTGACGTCTTATTGTCCGTATTTTCGCATTGATTTTTACTGTCAGAATAACCCAAAATAACATTCCTGTCAAATAAACCTCTACCACCACACTTACCGGACACATTTCAATCGAGAGAGCACCCCCGAAAACTATAGGAATGTGCAATCTTAGAATGTGCAATCTTAATTGCTCCTGCCAAATCTGAGACAAGAGAAAATGTGCTCCGGGGAAAAAAAATTAATTCGCTATTTAAACATTATACTTTAATAAAAAATGTCAGGATTTAATTACTTTTGAGAAGACGCTCCTGAAAATTTTTAGACAAAAAGTTTGCATAAGGGTTAGGATTTAAAACAGAACAAAAAGGTTTCATTTTGAAAGCGTTTGAACCTGCTAAAAAAATGCTTTTTGAAGCATGCAGTTCCAACAACGAAACTATTTCAGCCAAAAATATCACCCGTATTATTATGCACGCACTTTTTTTATTTATGACATTTCTGCAGATTGCCGACACAGCAAACAAGATTTTGTTTTTAAATCCTGTACCTCACTTCACCCCCCCCCCCC
>NQII01001832.1:321443-351933 GCA_002778355.1 Clitarchus hookeri
CTGATTTGCCGACCCAAATCGAAATCACTGCCTGGCTGGGATTCAAACGCGAAGAAAAGCGCTTGTGATCTAGCCGCAGCGCCTAGCGGTCGCGAAATGAAGTACGGTATCGATACACTAGTGAGCAAAAATGTTTCCTGTCGACTCCACAACAAACGTCATTACGCTCTCTCCTCTGCCCCAACTCCTCTCCTCATTTATTTTCCTTCGCTCCTCGGCTAAATAAAAAAAATCTCCACCATCTTCTGTTTTTTAACTTTGTTTATCCACGCGATGCACGAAGACAAAGGTCGAAGGCGTCGAAAAATGGGTTGGAAGTGAAGTTGAAAAACAAAAATAAACACGCTCAGAAAAAAATGCAACAAATCTGCCTACTTTATTTCCGAGTAGGTATCGTGACCCCTTCTTATATTCAGAAATAAATCTTTGGGCCATTTCCACGATATTAGTTGACATAGCAGTTTCTCATCATCATAATCTCGGTATTAGCATACACGGCTGTTATTGGTGTGGGGGAATTCGTTGCAATTACTTTTTGTTAGCTTGTTTGCCAGTTTAATATTTATTGTACTTTAAGCTACGCAATACTTTGAAAGAACAATTTAATATATTTGTATGAGTATTTTAATCTATATGTTTTGCAATGAGAGCTTCTGACGTTTAGAATTTTACATGTCGTATTTTTTTGTAAATGTCCAATGCAAATGTTCAATCCTAAGGTGACACCGTCTTTGTACTACGGCACAAGAGCATTAAAGCAGAACAACAACAAATTATTCTAAAACAAAATAATAACTGTGATTTTGGGATCGAGCTACGCGGGTAAGCGGTTAAAAATACGACGTGAAAACGGAGGAAGTTAACTACAAGGCCGCAACAATACAGAACCTTTATGTGCACCTTCAAACATTAAAGGTTTAATGTAAAAGACTTAAAAAAAATTTTTTTTCAGGAAAATTTGTTTTTTTCAAAAGAGGCTGTACAATGACGTGGAAACTTTTTATTGTGCAGGGTCCACTCGTGACGTGAGAACCAAAACTAATCAACAAAAAATATATATATACGTATACAGACTTCAAACTTCACGGCGATTTTATTTATTACCGGACAATTTCCTTCACTTCACCTGTTCGTCCGCACGCGGTGTCCTTGAAAAGTGGTGGCACCGGTTAGTTATACTACAGGAATAAAGTAATTTCCTGGCGTACTGGGGCTGACGGGAAGAGAAAAAAAAATGTGACTCGCCGGAGCTTTTACAACATGCTAACAACTTCCGACAACATCGCCGGAGCTTTTACAACATGCTAGCAACTTCCGACAACAAGTTCCCAACCTTACGACGTCAACAACTGCTTTCTCTGACGTCATGCGGGTCGCCACTAAACACACGCACCAGTTCGCATTCCATGCAGAGGTCCCGGGTTCAAATCCCAGGTAACCCATACACTTGCGTGGCGTAGCTTGGCTGTACGGGAGTACTTTGCCTCCCTTGAAACTACGACGTCGCAAATACCAGACATTTGAAACAAACTTGCCTAACACAACGCAAAACACTTCCCTCTAGTAACATGTCTACTCCTAAGTAAACAAAACGCTTGCAAATGAAAACTACCCCCGATAGCCTACCGACAGTACCGTATATTAAAAACAGGTGCACCTCCACACACACACAATATTGATAGGCACTATCTACTTTCGTAAAACATACATTTTAAAAATTCCTCGCAAACAGGCTATACATGTTATTGAATCATCTCCGCAGGAGGGAACAACTACTAAAAATTGGCGAAGAATGCATTTTATTTGAAATTAACGCACTGAGGCGAAATTTCCTTAACATGGGATTTCCTATTTAAATTTCGCAGCTGCCAGACGGTAGGCAGTGTCCTTAACAGTATGTTATAAGGAGGTGTAAATAAACACAACAGAGCAGGAATACCACCACAACCACCACCATTGTCACCTTAACAACGTGGGAGTGTTAGGGTAGGGATGTGCGGCGACATGTAATGTATGTCGATGAGTCGATATCATCTTGAAAATCTGTTTGATNCATGTATGTCAATGAGTCGATATCATCTTGAAAATCTGTTCGATATGTCGAGGTCGAAATGTTGATGCGTATGTCTACATGTTGTGTCGATGCCGATATGTCGAGCCCGAGGTCGACGTTTCGAGGGCGACATGTCTAAGTCTATGTCGAAGGCGACCCACAACTTGTCGAAACAGAAATAACGAATTCGAAATTTCTACTCTCTTGGCATTAATATTTTGAACAAGATTCCATCAGTGGCTTTTACGAACCACCTTAATTTGAATATTGAGGTTTCCAGCAGAAAATGAAGCCACTATATCTTGATTTATAAAAGAATTTAACGATAAGCTAAAAATCAATTATTTTACTTTTTGTTTGATAGTTTGCCCGAATATTTTTGCAGAAGTTAACATGTGTGAAAATCACTGTTATAGCTGTGGACCTTTGTCATGCGATAACGAAATATATCGAATGTAGACGCGGTAAAGCAGTTTTTCTGCCTTTTTATTTGAGATTATCACTCGGCATAAATGAAAGTGTAAACAATTTCAACGTTTTATATAATTAGATGAGTTGGGATGTGGACAGGGGAAGGATTTACATGTCAAATACTCCTAAAGCTTGTTTCGGCCACATTTTACTATATATCCTGTTCACATCCCAACCACTTTTCAGTTAGCACTATTCGCCTTTGTTTTGCCAAAAAGTACATATTAACATTGCGCAATTCAGTACTAAGCTCCCAGATAATAACACTAAAAAAATTAAAAAATTATATATTTGTGCCAACACTCAATTTAAATTTATATATATATATATATATATATGTTTTTAATCCTTAGTATTTATTGCGTCAATTGTTTAGTGTAACGATGAGACGATAGACGTGACGGAAAACAATTGACATACCATGGGAACTACCAACGAGACATTATCCCACGCCCAATTCATTTATGCACCTCGCTCCAGTTCGCCAGTAGAAAAAATAGCCTGCAGNCCAACGAGACATTATCCCACGCCCAATTCATTTATGCACCTCGCTCCAGTTCGCCAGTAGAAAAAATAGCCTGCAGCAGCATATAGCTATTTTCTGTAGTTTAGCAATAAATCACACTACCGCAAATTTTCAGGGGCAAACTGTTTACGAAACAGCTTGGCGAAATGATCAGAAGGACGCACCGCTTGGAGAGGTGACAACGGACGGATAACTGTCATGTAAGATGATGCAGTGGTGTATGCCGTAAGTTTCTCACGGATTGCATTACACACACGTGATTGTTGTCGCCTTGCGTGTTCTGTTTTTCTTATGCGACAAAAGTACAAAGAAAGAATCTACCTTTCGTCCAAGAAAGAATACGAGAGCAATGCGAAAAAGAATGGCTGCCTCTACCGTCGTCGGATTAAAGAAGTACAGCAATTTTATTTATGAATAAGTTAATTTTTAATGCCCATAGTTTAGACGGATTTGANAAATCGAAATCACTGCCTGGCTGGGATTCAAACGCTAAGAAAAGCGCTTGTGATCTAGCCGCAGCGCCTAGCGGTCGCGAAATGAAGTACGGTATCGACACACTAGTGAGCAAAAATGTTTCCTGTCGACTCCACAACAAACGTCATTACGCTCTCTCCCTCTGCCTAAACTCCTCTTCTCATTTATTTTCCTTCGCTCCTCGGCTAAATAAAAAATTCTCCACCATCTTCTGTTTTTTAACTTTGTTTATCCACGCGATGCACGAAGACAAAGGTCGAAGGAGTCGAAAAATGGGTTGGAAGTGAAGTTGAAAAACAAAAATAAACACGCTCAGAAAAAAAATGCAACAAATCTGCCTACTTTATTTCCGAGTAGGTATCGTGACCCCTTCTTATATTCAGAAATAAATCTTTGGGCCATTTCCACGATATTAGTTGACATAGAAGTTTCTCATCATCATAATCTCGGTATTAGCATACACGGCTGTTATTGGTGTGGGGGAATTCGTTGCAATTACTTTNAGTTTCTCATCATCATAATCTCGGTATTAGCATACACGGCTGTTATTGGTGTGGGGGAATTCGTTGCAATTACTTTTTGTTAGCTTGTTTGCCAGTTTAATATTTATTGTACTTTAAGCTACGCAATACTTTGAAAGAACAATTTAATATATTTGTATGAGTATTTTAATCTATATGTTTTGCAATGTNTTTAAGCTACGCAATACTTTGAAAGAACAATTTAATATATTTGTATGAGTATTTTAATCTATATGTTTTGCAATGTGAGCTTTTGACGTTTAGAATTTTACATGTCGTATTTTTTTGTAAATGTCCAATGCAAATGTTTAATCCTAAGGTGACACCGTCTTTGTGCTACGGCACAAGAGCATTGAAGCAGAACAACAACAAATTATTCTAAAACAAAATAATAACTGTGATTTTGGGATCGAGCTACGCGGGTAAGCGGTTAAAAATACGACGTGAAAGCGGAGGAAGTTAACTACAAGGCCGCAACAATACAGAACATTTATGTGCACCTTCAAACATTAAAGGTTTAATGTAAAAGAATTAAAAAAAATTTTTTTTCAGGAAAATTTGTTTTTTTTTTCAAAAGAGGCTGTACAATGACGTGGAAACTTTTTATTGTGCAGGGTCCACTCGTGACGTGAGAACCAAAACTAATCAACAAAAAAAATATATATACGTATACAGACTTCCAACTTCACGGCGATTTTATTTATTACCGGACAATTTCCTTCACCTCACCCGTTCGCCCGCACACGGTGTCCTTGAAAAGTGGTGGCACCTGTTAGTTATACTACAGGAATAAAGTAATTTCCTGGCGTACTTGGGCTGACGGGAAGAGAAAAAAAATGTGACTCGCCGGAGCTTTTACAACATGCTAACAACTTCCGACAACATCCCCGAAGCTTTTACAACATGCTAGCAACTTCCGACAACATCCCCGAAGCTTTTACTCAACATGCTAGCAACTTCCGACAACAAGTTCCCACTCGCACATGTACCTTACGACGTCAACAACTGCTTTCTCTGACGTCATGCAGGTCGCCACTAAACACATACACCAGTTCGCATTCCATGCAGAGGTCCCGGGTTCAAATCCCAGGTAACCCATACACTTGCGTGGCGTAGCTTGGCNCACCAGTTCGCATTCCATGCAGAGGTCCCGGGTTCAAATCCCAGGTAACCCATACACTTGCGTGGCGTAGCTTGGCTGTACGGGAGTACTTTGCCTCCCTTGAAACTACGACGTCGCAAATACCAGACATTTGAAACAAACTTGCCTAACACAACGCAAAACACTTCCCTCTAGTAACATGTCTACTCCTAAGTAAACAAAACGCTTGCAAATGAAAACTACCCCCGATAGCCTACCGACAGTACCGTATATTAAAAACAGGTGCACCTCCACACACNACGCTTGCAAATGAAAACTACCCCCGATAGCCTACCGACAGTACCGTATATTAAAAACAGGTGCACCTCCACACACTCAATATTGATAGGCAGTATCTACTTTCGTAAAACATACATTTTAAAAATTCCTCGCAAACAGGCTATACATGTTATTGAATCATCTCCGCAGGACGGAACAACTACTAAAAATTGGCGAAGAATGCATTTTATTTGAAATTAACGCACTGAGGCGAAATTTCCTTAACATGGGATTTCCTATTTAAATTTCGCAGCTGCCAGACGGTAGGCAGTGTCCTTAACAGTATGTTATAAGGAGGTGTAAATAAACACAACAGAGCAGGAATACCACCACAACCACCACCATTGTCACCTTAACAACGTGGGAGTGTTAGGGTAGGGATGTGCGGCGACATGTCATGTATGTCAATGAGTCGATATCATCTTGAAAATCTGTTCGATATGTCGAGGTCGAAATGTTGATGCGTATGTCTACATGTTGTGTCGATGCCGATATGTCGAGCCCGAGGTCGACGTTTCGAGGGCGACATGTCTAAGTCTATGTCGAAGGCGACCCACAACTTGTCGAAACAGAAATAACGAATTCGAAATTTCTACTCTCTTGGCATTAATATTTTGAACAAGATTCCATCAGTGTAAACAGTCTATCGTGGCTTTTACGAACCACCTTAATTTGAATATTGAGGTTTCCAGCAGAAAATGAAGCCACTATATCTTGATTTATAAAAGAATTTAACGATAAGCTAAAAATCAATTATTTTGCTTTTTGTTTGATAGTTTGCCCGAATATTTTTGCAGAAGTTAACATGTGTGAAAATCACTGTTATAGCTTTGGACCTTTGTCATGCGATAACGAAATATATCGAATGTAGACGCGGTAAAGCAGTTTTTCTGCCTTTTTATTTGAGATTTATCACTCGGCATAAACGAAAGTGTAAACAATTTCAACGTTTTATATAATTAGATGAGTTGGGATGTGAACAGGGGAAGGATTTACATGTCAAATACTCCTAAAGCTTGTTTCGGCCACATTTTACTATATATCCTGTTCACATCCCAACCACTTTTCAGTTAGCACTATTCGCCTTTGTTTTGCCAAAAAGTACATATTAACAATGCGCAATTCAGTACTAAGCTCCCAGATAATAACACGAAAAAAATAATATATTTGTGCCAACACTCAATTTAAATTTAAAAAAAAATACAATTTCTTATTAATCCTTAGTATACATTGCGTCAATTGTTTAGTGTAACGATGAGACGATTAAGTAGACGTGACGGAAAACAATTGACATATCATGGGAACTTCCAACGAGACATTATCCCACGCCCAATTCATTTATGCACCTCGCTCCAGTTCGCCAGTAGAAAAAATAGCCTGCAGCAGCATATAGCTATTTTCTGTAGTTTAGCAATAAATCACACTACCGCAAATTTTCAGGGGCAAACTGTTTACGAAACAGCTTGGCGAAATGATCAGAAGGACGCACCGCTTGAAGAGGTGACAACGGACGGATAACTGTCATGTAAGATGATGCAGTGGTGTATGCCGTAAGTTTCTCACGGATTGCATTACACACACGTGATTGTTGTCGCCTTGCGTGTTCTGTTTTTCTTATGCGACAAAAGTACAAAGAAAGAATCTACCTTTCGTCCAAGAAAGAATACGAGAGCAATGCGAAAAAGAATGGCTGCCTCTACCGTCGTCGGATTAAAGAAGTACAGCAATTTTATTTATGAATNGGGGGGGGGGGGGATGCTTTAGATGCCTTCTGCATCGCCCACTTGCCGGTCGTCGACACTGCATCAAACTGAAGTCGTCGTGAATCAACAGGCGGTGATGCGTTCTGTGTTTGCTCAGGATAAGTGCAAAGCTAAGTACTGTCATCTCCTCCTAGACCCAATTGAAGATGATGTTTTAAAAGTTGTCACTGAAGTTCTTTCTCCGTTGGAAGAACTTTGAAACAATACGGAGGGAGAATCTAATGTCACTGTAAGTGCAGTTCAATCGCATTATTGAAAACTACGAAATACCCACTGAAAAAAAAAACCTGTAAGACCATTATAGGATATAGTCACTTATTGCAAATACATTAGAGAAAACTTGGCACGATGATACTTGCAACGACGAAGACGAAAAAAGATTGAAAAAGAAGTTCAAATATCTTATCATCGAGCCCCTTGAGAACAAATATGTTAGACAGGAGACTATGATTTTTGTGAGACCTAAGCTAAATTAGGGGATTTAAAGAAGCCAAGTGAAATTGGCAGAAAATCGTGTGCTGAGGATAGCAACGTTCATCGATCCAAGGCTCAAAGAAGAGAACATTACCGAAATCAGTTGAGTCAGCTACATACAGTCATAGTCGAAATAATTGCTCAAGGTGTATTTGATGTAGCTTCCAATATTCGTATTATTCCAGATATAGATTTCAACGTTCTAACGAAAATGAGCATAAACACCCGTTTGAGTCTTTTTCACTATCACATAAACATGCTTTACAGAGAAATGGAGGAACTGAAAAACGTGTACAGACGCGTAACGTTTCTTAAATGCCATTCGTAAGCAGGTATCACTCAGTCCGTTGGACGGTTTTTAAATAAAATTTCTGCTGGAGCTCTGCACACCGTTCGGCGGCTGGCCACCTGAAAGGTGTTGGATCCCAAAAAATTAATAATTTTACATTTGTACCAAACATTGTTCAACTTGTACGCATTACATGTAGAATAAAAAAGTTCTACACTTTACATTTTATGAATAATTTGATGTCAAATACCAAATTTTTTCTGTTATGCTACAAGTAATAATAACAAATACTAACTAAGTTGTACAAATGAAAAGAATACCATGGGCTACCGCGTGACATACCACCAAATAACAAGCAATTTATATATTAAAAAAAAAGGTTAAATATAAAGAAATGTTTGCATATTTTAAACTTTTTATAATATATGAAATGTTATTTGGTGATTACATATATATGTCACATGGTAGGCCATGGCATTATTTTACTTGGTAATTTTTTTTCATTTGTACAACTCGTTTAGTATTTGTTTTTGTGGCTGCAGCAAAACAGAAAAATTTTGAATTGGAAATCAAATTATTCTGAAAATATGGAAGTGTAACATTTTCTTATCCGAGGAAAATGTCAGCTAAGCAAGGACCACAATCCCAAGCCCCCGGCATCGCCAAGACTTCGCGACAGACCAGACTGACGTGCCGGGTTGGCGCGGTACAAAGGACCCGCTGTTATCCCGGCCTGTCCCCTCGAGGCGGCCCGCGCAGACGCGCGCGGCTTTGAGGGCATCTGCTCGCGGTACAGCCCATCTCCAGGTGAAGGGAGAGAAAAAGAACACCTAGAGGGAATTCCGGCGCGCCACCCCGCGTCCCGCACAGCTGAGGATACCGTCAGCTGCCCCGTGTGGCTCCCACATAACGATCACGCCTGCCCGCGGCTGTTTTCGCGCGAGCAGGACAGCGTTACTAGCAAGAGTATAAGATACAACATTGCCTTTAAGGCAGAAGGAGAGTGGCGTCCATGAAGCACTATACCAGACTGTACAATACTCAGGACATATTACAGAGTGTATACACATACACACACACACACAAAATTGTAGCAGAAATGAAATGAAATAAGACTACGTATAGTTGTGAAATGTTATAGTTTTTACTAATATAAAAGTGAAAAAATGCATAAAGAGTATTTTTAATTAATATTACCATTCTCGATACTTCGGAAAACTCTTTAAAAAATGGAACATATTAACTTTAGGTTGTATGTTACTAAAAAAATGTGAATAAAGCTAAGAAATATATATAGCCATTGACTAAAATAATTGTATATTAATTTCAATCACGAAAGTTGCCAGTATTTCCTTACATACATAGTCATTATTGTAACTGTCCTGCACAGCGAAGGGTATCTTGCAAAACATGCTTTCTGAAGAATCCAGAATTAAAATATTGCTTCAACTTTTATATTTAAAAATACTATGAATTAATTCACTTCTTTAAAACATTTGAAGAATAAATAAAAGAAACATTTATTGGTGATACAAAACGTCACACAACGGAAGGTCCCAGAGAAAACCCGCCGACCAGGGTCATCGTCCGGCACGAATTCCCACATGCGGAAATCCGGGAGCGACCCCGGTTCGCCTTGGTGAGAGGCGAGTAGTCAAAGTTCTTCCGTGACAATTTGGCTAGTACGTACGCCACATTTCAAACGAGTTGTGTGTGTTGCACGGTCGGTCGAGCGTCCCATTGGAACCCACTGTGCGCCTAACTTGAACAAGCGTAGTGCTGCCGTGTTCGCCAATGCCCACACGCGCGAGGGGTTGTCAAAGGCAAGCGCGCGCACCAACACTAAACGCCGACACACAGAACACACCGCACACCCCGGCGCGGCGGACACAAAAGTTTGATTAAATCTCTTCACGGCGGGGGAGGCGCGCGCGAAATTCCAATTACAAACTCGACGCCCCCCTCCCCCACCCCCGGGCATGTTGTCTCGTCGCACCTTGCCGCGGTGAGGCAGGCAGGCCACATGGCGAGGGGAGTGGATGGCCCCCAAGAACCAAGCTCGCGTCGCGAATGTCAGCTCGCGGGCGCTGCTTTCCATGCGGCGCACTCATAAATCGCGTTTACAGCGCACTTCCGTCCATTACGCTTCCGCCTTTCTGCTCGGGGCACTTCCCACAGTACAGCTGTTACCCTCGCCGTCGTCGTGACCCGCAAGGCACTCGCCGTCCGCCATTACAGGCCGCGTTTATATCCTGCGTGCATGCTCTCTCGCTATTACAGTACCTTAAGCATGCCACGAACTGCAAACGCATGATTTTTCTCGACCCTTTTCAAAGCATTTTTTACCATTATAGCATATCTTAAATCATTCCCTTCTAAGAGAAAGAAATTCATTTGAGCCAGATAAATAATACATACCTCATGAACTGCAAAAACAATAATATATTCTTTACCACGACACTTATCCTGTTTACATAAAATCTTGAGCAAACTGCAGAAATTCTATAAGTTTGAATTAAATTTGGATAGAACGTTTCAACTCAAAACATCTTTTTGGGTTAGAAATAAGCAGAATTTGTATAAAATAAACTGCGTTCCTTTTTATTTACATGTTATTGTGGAAGTAAAAGGTTAAGTTCCAAGAATTTAATAAAACTGTTTACGGATAACCAGTTTTCCTAGACTTATTTTCACAGAAAGAAGTAAGGCCAAAATATATCATATTTTTCACCATAGTTTCAAATTTTCTTACAGGATGCCTCCTTATGTTTAAAAAGTGTATAACAGGGGAAAAACAGAACAAACCTAACATTTGACTCAAAGACAGAAAGTTTAATCCCAACGCCAGACTAATTTAATATACCGACATAGCAACCTGCTTAGATTATTTAGCTAAACTGAAATAACGCAACCAAGTTGCGATCTCACATAAATAACCAATAGCAGTAAGGAAGTCAATTATTCTAATTTATCCTCACTTTCTTAGAAACGTAATTGATATTCTAAAAAAAAAATTGTATGCGAGTTCCGCGCACGTTGTATCAAATACGTATATACAAGTGTTCACACTAACTGTAATTAATGTTGCTTCCTGTCATTTTCTGTAGCTTGATCATTACTAATTGAACACATCATCACCCACTGGTTTTACAATTTTTTTTTCAAGGTAAACACAGAAATGCTTAAAACTTGATGTTGGCAGCAAAATGTGAGTAACGAAGTCATGGGTTTAACTCATTCAAATTGTAAAACAGTGCAAAACTGTGGCCAGTACAGCAGTTAATTTTTTTTTATATTAGGGGCTGGAGCAACAGTGACCTCATATTTCAGTCGCTGTCTCCTCGGCAGTTTCACTCTCACAAGGTGTCATGGAATGTTGAACACCTAAAGTACAGGTTAACGTGCAAAAAAAAAACTAATAATGTGCGCGCACGCACACACACACTGGATGCGAGCTCCGTTATGCACGGTCGACCCTTCCCTCGCCCCAAGTGGCCTGCCCCGCCGCCCCGCGAAATGACACAACTGACGCAGTTCCTCCCACCCCACTTGCCTTAGGGAGACAACTACTAGAGGATGAGAAAGAATATTCTGGGAACTAGGACCCTCGGCGCAATGCGGCATTTGGAGAAATTACTCGGCTACAGCCAACGACACTATAAACAGCGCGGCCGGAGGGTCTGCAGTCTTTGGTAAAAGCCTTCTGGCTGAAGTGCGGTAATAGGGGAAAGTCAGGTGCATCGAGGGACATCAATGGACAGGACGGGCGACGAGAGTTTCTGCAGCGTGAACAGACGAGAGGGCGTGGTATACGAACAGTTGAAGGCTACTACGCATGTGGGCGCTCTGAGATATCTCGAACATTGCGGACTGGTTGGATCTGGACTGAGGTGGGACTGTAAGAACATGTGACAAGGACTTGATTGTAAATATTGGAACAAGTCAGATATGGACACACAGTTTTTGTATTGATTGAATTTATAATTTTTAAATGGCCAGTGATGGCAATTTATTGCGAGATATTGAGCCGAGAGTATTTTTTTGCAGTTACTGAAAATAGGAAAATATTATCAACCCCGATTTAATTAATACCACCATCCCTTAAACAACCTGGTTAAGCCCTGTGACTTGTAAATCGCGGGTCGTTTCAGAGCACTGACCTGTTCCTACGTTCACTACCGCCCTCGCCGCTTCCAAGGTTCGCGACGAGGAAATCCAACTGCGGTCATTCCCCACTTCGCCCCCCGTGCCCTTCTTCGGCCGTCGACCGCAAATCCCAGGGCGGGCAGGCGGGCGAGCCTGACGCAGCGGCCGAGAGTGAAAAGTTCCAAGCAGAAGTGAACTGTGTGTAAGAACACAGCATCATGCCGCTAACTGCGCTGTAGTTTGAAGTTACCATCCCGAGAATTAGAAAGAAAAAAAAACTGGAGGGCTCGGCAGCAGCGGCGGAAACTTTGCTAAGTGCACTATTAACCAGACTTACAACGTGCGATTTGAAAATGTTCCGCGCGAAAAAAAAAAAAGAGAAATTAAAACGTCGTAAATACTCCCTGGTTTCTTGCTTAGAGGAGTACTAATTCAACACTTCAATGAACAGTTAGGCTACAGTACGTATAATGTTTACAAGAGAAAAATCATTATATTTGTGCATAACTAAGTTATTTTAAATAAAACCATTAGACGTGATTACATTTCACAAAACATGTTCGAAGTACTATAGTTTGTAGTTATTACACCAGATGAACAGCTTCTTATAAACGCGCAATTAAACAAATCACTTTATTAACAGAAATATTAAAGTTAGATAAAAAAAATCTGTGTCCTATTTCCCCCCGTTGTTGCCACATCTGTAAAGATTATCAAATGTTCATTATTAAATGTTTGTCTCGCATAAGAAAACGGGGGAGCAAGAGGAACCGTATTCATACTTCAGCAGCAATGGGCTTTGATTCTCTGCGTCATAAATACTATTTACGAAGATACGTAAATTGATCTCAGACGGATGGGGATTCATCCGTGCATCATGCAATGGAAGAAAACCTGGGGAACAAGTTTCATAGCTTGTGCCTAGAAGCGAAAACCGGAATGTATACGCTGACAAACTCAGTCCTGAGAGTTTCCCCTTAATCCGCGATTCCTACCACACGGTAGCACATTCAATTGCCCATGGCAACGAAGTACGGAAACATTAGAAACTTTCGGTATGCCAATATAGACTTAAGATTTTAAAGTGTGTTGTTAGAAGAATCATTAAATATTTTCACGCACATAAACGTTTTAAGAACGCTGGAAACAAGTAGCGTAAACTGGTGCGGTCGACGAAATAATCGCGTATTTCAAATACACGAATACTGCACCTTGTAGATTCTGCTCTCCTTTTCAAATTTTTTATCAAATACGAGAGTGGAATTTACGACAGACGCAATCACTCCTAAAATCAACATTTTACTTACAAGGCATACATTATTAAACACAGAATTCGCCCTCGGGAAACAACAACGTTGTATTCATTAAGTGTTAGTACTGTTCTCGCAGGCAAACTAAGATTGCATTGATTAGTGCGCGCCTTTATCAGTCAGTCATTAAAAAGGGGAATCACTTTCATGTTCCCTTTCCAGAATAACACTGGGCAGTATCTGTATGTACAGGTCGTTGTTTTTTTCAAGACTAGAAGAATTTTTTTTAGTGGAGTGGAGATATTTGACAAGGGAAGGGGGGGGCTCTTAACATCGAGGTCTTACGAACCGGCGAGAGTGAAGTGAGGAATGGAGCAGCGGCGGAAAGAAAGGGCGGGGAAACGGGAAGTCCCCGAGAAAACCCCCACCGACCAGCGGCACCGTCCGGCACGATTCCCACATGCGAAAATCCTGGAGCGACCCCGCCTGGAAACGAACCAGGTTCGCCTAGGTGGGAGGATACGAGTAGTCTATAACCACGACACCACGTGGATGTAAAGCTAAACACGGTACGCGAGCACGGCATAATGGGGGGACAACGCACGCATCACAATGATACTGCGTAGGCACTGACGCAAGAGACTTTGGGATTTGCGCTGCAGTGCCCGCCTCAAGGGGAACGAATCCTACCAACAAAGCAACGAGAGCACGAACTTCAGAACACCGCCGGGAGAAAGAAAAAAAACCGAGAGAGAGAGAGGTGAAACCGGCGAAGAACGGCGACGAGAGCAGACTAAGCAAACTCCGGAGGCAAAGGAAGTGAAAGGTTGAAAAAAAAAAAAAAANGCTAAACACGGTACGCGAGCACGGCATAATGGGGGGACAACGCACGCATCACAATGATACTGCGTAGGCACTGACTCAAGAGACTTTGGGATTTGCGCTGCAGTGCCCGCCTCAAGGGGAACGAATCCTACCAACAAAGCAACGAGAGCACGAACTTCAGAACACCGCCGGGAGAAAGAAAAAAAACCGAGAGAGAGAGAGAGGTGAAACCGGCGAAGAACGGCGACGAGAGCAGACTAAGCAAACTCCGGGGGCAAAGGAAGTGAAAGGTTGAAAAAAAAAAAAACACTCGCGGGGAGGATGAGGTGGAGAAGAGCTACGTCTTCGGTTTTCGGTGTTTCAGAGACACGCCGTAAATAAAGTGAACACTGTAGCGGAATGCTCGTAACAAATTACCGCCAGCAAAATTACAGCTTCCTGACTTTGTGCGCTCGTAAAATCACTAGTCTTCGAGGCGCCCTCGATCCAGCTAGTTTGCGAACGGACATTTCTCGGGGAGTAACCGCGATTTTAATGCAGTTTAAACGCGTTGTATGCACATTACTTATCTAAGATGGCGGTGGTATTATTGTCGTTTATTTCGGTCTCGGGTCATGGGCCTCGGATATGGCCGAAACTAAGATGGCAAATTTATAGAAATGGCATAATAAAATTAACGACATACCAGTTATTCTCATGGACCAGATCGATTACGTTTAAAGAAAAGAAACTTAGATATTTAAGAAGAAGCTACTGTCCCTCTATTTACACCACACGAAAGCAGCATAAAAAGGCTCAGCATAGCTCATCCCTCCCCCCCCTTATTTTTTTACACATCCACCTAAACCAAAATAACTACCTGAATTATTTTGCATGCTATTCTGATCTTTCAAAAATTATGCAAATAATTAACTACGATAAAGAGTCACGGCTAGGCAAACGTGTGCGCTTCATTTTAATGTCATCATATTCTACTTTATTATATATTACTACACTTCAAGCTTATTTCAAGAGTATAGAGAACCCCCACTTGTAGACTGCAGTCCAGTGTGGATGGCGCGCACTGTTGCCAGATTACTCCAGCTTTGCGGCGAAATTGGCAGACTGAGTAACAAATGGGTAGCGAAGGAAATGGCCGGTCTTATTAAGAGAATTGNCAGCTTTGCGGCGAAATTGGCAGACTGAGTAACAAATGGGTAGCGAAGGAAATGGCCGGTCTTATTAAGAGAATTTTATCTGTTTACCTCCCTGACAAATCTTAAGAGAATCAAAACTTGCGACGCAAAGCTAAGCAGCTCCTTTGGAACCGAAATGTGTGAAGGAAAAAAAAACCCTATCATTGTGATTGCATAGCGCGCAAGCAACGAAAATGGCATGTATTTTTGAGGCTGCAAAAAGATAATTTATCAGGCAACAGCGTAAGCAGGAACAAGGATAGCGTTAACGACCCATATCGTGTATTGGAAAGAGAGAGAGCGAACGTTCATTACACCGCACACTGTAATCTAAGAGTGAGGCGCTCTATAGCACGTACGGAAATATTACTCTATTTACCCGCGCGGTAATTTAACGTAAACCTGTCTAAAATCTAAAGGCACGAAATTGGTCATGGAAGTCATAGTTTTGTAACGGTGGAACTTGTCGCCTCGACTGGNTGTCTAAAATCTAAAGGCACGAAATTGGTCATGGAAGTCATAGTTTTGTAACGGTGGAACTTGTCGCCTCGACTGGCACATGAAGATCTGCACAGACGTAATGCAAAATCAACATTCGGCACTTTCATACTTCCTCGCCCTAATTTTCCGAAGGATAATTTTTACATAATTCCCACAAATTTGGCACCAATTACGAAATTATAACATACTTGTTCAAAGATTGTAAGCAGCAGAAATACCCCTATAGATTGGAGAAATTTACCAATCAATGTAAGATTTTGCTTAAGCACAATACATCGTTAAAAAAAATCGACAAGCTACATTATAAATACTTATACTAGCAGGCAGAAATGAATATTAAAAGGGTTTCCATAAAAAAATGCCAGTCTAAGGAGAGTTGAAAGGCAATATTTATTTTATATGTACCAAACAATAACAGAAAGAACACAACGAGATTTAATTTTAAGTACATATAATAAAAATCCAGTTTCTGCATAAAGAAGCCAAAATCAAAATTCACTGTTTTTGGAACATACAAATAAAATAAAAGCATACGATTTACAGGGATGAAAGAAAGGGCAATGAAACGTTTGGTCTAATTAATTTCGTATGCCCTTAGCGGAAGTTACTTTTACAAAAGTTCACGGACGGTAGTGACGATATCTTGCCATTTAAAATTACTCTATCGGCGTGATGAAATTACATAGATTTGACGTATCGTACGGTTTTCTTTTGTAAAATTATTTCACGGACGTTAAAAAACAGTAAAAACAGCCACACGCTGGAAAATGACACGTGGCAGTGTCTTTTTATTTTAAACAGTATTTGTCTTGTGCTACAATGTCTGTTAAATCACCAAGTTAACCGCGTGCTTATTTGTAGCGTCACAAAGGGTCTAACTTTAGGAGGTATTATGTTTCAAAATATGGACGTGGGAGATACATCGCTAAAAAAAAAAAAAAAACNAAAAAAAAAAAAAACGCCGTATTCCTTTCATCAGGTAGAGAGAGACCTTGCCTGGCAGCAGAGCCTCAAGCCATAATCACGTGACCTCTAAAACCACCGGCACAAAACTTCCCAGAGGCGGCCCGGGAGTGATAACACAACAGTGTGAGGAGGGGGAGAGACGGTTGGCAGGCCGCAGGCCGACGGTTAAATAAACAAACGGGGGCTCCGGCAGCGAGAAGAGGAGCAGCTTTCTGTAAACACAGGAGTTGAAAATCTCGGCTGCGGAGACGAGAGATGCCGGGGCAGATCCGCGACGCGACACAAGAAAATAACCGCACTTCCAATCCCTGAAGACACGGTCGACACGCGTCAAGAGGGGGCGGCATAATTAGATTGGCTCGTCACTCCAGTCGCGCGCGCGACCGTCTGAAAATAATGCCATACAAAAACCCCTGCCGCAAGTTCAACAGGTGGAAAACTCATATCCCAGGCAACAAAGCAAAGTAACGTGACAAAGTAAATGTGGCAGAAGGCGTATCGTGAATCAGATTGTAGAATAGTAAAGCCTTGTATCCACTTGAGCACGCTCAGGCGAATGAGCCGCTCATTCGTCTGAGCGTGCTCAGAAGAACAAAATTACAGTTTTGGCCGAACGAGCCTCGGCATTGAAATAGTTGTGCTCAGGGTGCTCAGTTAAAACGCTAGGCTCCGTCATGTCTTCACGTGTCCGTGTAGCTGCTGCGGCCTTTATTATCATTCACAGTGTATTAAAGAAGAAAAGAAAACCACCAAGGTGGTGGATGAGAGAAATGTATCGTCATCGAAGAAACCACTCTACTAATATGATTCGTGAATTGACTTTCGAAGGAGATAACGAACCATTTCACAACTTTACAAGGATGTCAAGGATGGATTTTGAGCATTTACTTTCATTGATTGGACCGGAAATTAAAAAGCAAGACACAGCCATGCGCGAGGCCATCCCACCGCACCATAAGTTAATGATAACTTTAAGATTTTTAGCTACAGGAGATTCCTATTCTAGCTTGCAATACATGTTTAAAGTGTCTAAACAGAGTATAAGCCGTTTTGTTCCGGTAGTATGTGATGCCATTGTACAAGCACTCAAAGATTACATTAAGGTGAGCTTGTTTATTTATTTTGTATTTTGACTTTCAATTATAACTAGGCAGGTATAATATTATAATAAATGTAAAATACGATTGGTAGGATTGTTTAATTAAATATAATAATAATTATGATAAATAGTTTTTTTAAATGTCAAATAAATTCTGAGGGGTTATTGATTCCTCATTTAATATTGATGTCTCTGCTGGTGATGGTTGACCAGTCGATTCAAAAGTCGGTGACGGTGGCACATATGGCGATGAAACAGCTGATGCCGATGTACTTGCACCATACCCGTATTGTTGCTGTGTATAATAGGCGTTTGGTGAATAATTTCCCATATCTGCCTGGAATATTATATTATTTATGGCATGCTTGACACATGCCAAGGTCCCTTTATCGTATTTCTTTAGCTCGTTGGCAATATTCAATGCATAACTAGTATACGGGTCGTCATTGTCCGCTGTTTTCTTTAAAAGTTCAAATGCACTCTTTAGCATTGGATTGTCTTTATCTATTTTTTGTCTCTTAACAGTTTTCTGTATTGGAGGGCGCATTTCACTGCTTGCTTCGTTATCGTTGATGTTTTGACTTTCAGCATCCAACATATCTTGTGTTCTTTTTTCCTGTAAATAAAAAATTTTATATTAGGCGCTGATGTATTATAATTATATTTCAGGTTCCTCGAGCTGAAAGT
Organism: Clitarchus hookeri; assembly: GCA_002778355.1. NCBI lineage: Eukaryota > Metazoa > Arthropoda > Insecta > Phasmatodea > Phasmatidae > Clitarchus > Clitarchus hookeri. Next base: position 340,084 of record NQII01001832.1, read on the forward strand.
GAATGGCTAGATATATCGCAGAAGTTTGAAGAAAAGTGGAACTACCCTCATTGTGTTGGGGCAATGGATGGCAAGCATATTCAAATCATAGCACCACCCCACAGTGGAGCTGAATATCGAAACTATAAAGAATTCTTTAGCATTGTATTATTTGCGGTAGTGGATGCTGATTATAATTTTATATATGTGGATGTTGGATGTAAGGGTAGAATTTCTGATGGGGGTGTATTTAGACATTCCAATTTATATAGAGAACTAGAAAATGAAACTTTAAATATTCCACCACCAAAGATATTGCAAATTCCTTATGATGTACAAGTACCTTATGTTATTTTAGGAGACAATGCGTTTGCTCTTAATGAATATACAATGAAGCCATTTGCCGGTAATAATTATATAAAAGGTTCCCTGGAACGAATTTACAACTACCGACATTCTAGAGCTCGTCGCGTCGTCGAAAATGTATTTGGGATTATTGCATCAGTTTTCAGAGTATTACGTAAACCGATCACAATAGACACTAATAATGCGATTTCAGTTGTAATGGCTATTACGCATTTGCATAACTTTATGCGTAAACGGAACCATACAAGAGAATACTACTGTCCCATTGGGACTTTTGATAGGGAAGAAAATGGCGAGTTTATTCCGGGTACATTTAGGAACGATGAGCCACTACAATCCTTATCTTCTTTACCACACATACCCAGGAGGTCTACCAACCATATTAAAGAAATTCGTATGCATATCGCTCGGCATTTTATAACAAATGCAGAATTACCTTGGCAATACAATTTGAATTAAATTAGCTTATATGGACTTATGTAATTAAATAAACTTACATTGCAGCTATCTCGAGTTTCATTTGGTTCACTTTTATCCATCAAAAATTTCATCCGATCAAATGCAAACCATTTTGACACGTACACTTGATCTCGACCTGACAAACATATTTTAAACAAAAATATTGAATTACATATGTAAAATGTGGCATGTTGGTAAATCAATATACACACTATAATAACACTTGCCGCTTCCCGTTGTCGAACTTCGTTTTTGCTTAGCTCGTTCTCGTCTAAATGACCCTGTCAAACTTACAATTTTTTTTTTTACGTCGTTTACACTGAAATTTAATATTTCACTGATTTCACGCCAAGCATCTTCTTTTTTTGTCCTATTATAATATTCTTCGTACGAGCTATCCCATAACACCCTTTTTGATTCATAAGCATCAATTAGTGTCAAACAAATTTCGTTATCCCACGAGCCACTCATTTTATATTGATTAGCAAAAGTAAATTAATATAAATCTGATTTAAAACTATCAAAAAAGCGGAACTCGACGCGCTCGTTGCTCACAGAGCCTAACAACCGTCCACACTGAGCACCGAGCGAATACTGAGCGCCTTTGAGCACGGACAAAAACCGACAAGGTGCCGGGTCGCCCTGAGCGCGCTCAGACCTGCTCGGGCTGAGCGCGCTCAGGCGTCTCCACGTGAGCGGCTCGGCTAAATGAGCGGCTCATTCGCCTGAGCGTGCTCAANTGGATACAAGGCTTTAGAAGAACAGTATGACCTGGTTCCTCCTGACTTTCCCCATTTTTTCCCCCGACCTATTTTACGTTTTATTCCAATAGAATGAAGCGCTGTACACAAACTAATAAATGTGTGTACAAACTTACACTCGTCTGTGAAAATTCGGATGTTAGCGAATTATAAAGTGTCGTGGCACCCCTCAAGGACCATTTCAAGTACTAATATGGAATGCCACAACACTTGACGCTCTAACTCACCAGTCGACGTTCAAGGCTATTTAAGTGCAATGTGGTGCAGGATAGGACCAAAGTATCTAACATTTATACAACCTCACAAAACGAGCTGCTTGCACAAAAAAAACCCATTTTATAAGGTATTTGTTACAAAAACTAGTTCCATCTTATGTGTTATCTTCAGGGAGTTTCACAACAATCTCGGGACATAACTAACATGGATAACTGGCACCTGCATGACGAAAGCATTACGAAAATAGAGACATTAAGCAAACCAAAACAGCCTATTAATAAGCTCAATTTTACATTATATTGCAAATATTGTAAGGAAATTCATCCCTTGCAAAACTTGCATGGGCATTCAGCAAATGTCCTTTTCAAAAAGATTACGATTGCAGGAACATCAAACATTTATGTAAAAGCAGTTAAAATAGTAGGCCCATGCACACATGGCATCTGACATTAGTATGAGTACGCGTTCTAATCCACTTAGCCGTTTGGCCCTACGGATTTCCTCNGTAGTTAATGCGGTCATTCCATGCCGCCATCTTGTTTCAAGAATGTTACAGTTCATGCTGTCATTCTGCTGTGTTATTTCATGCTCTACTATTCCATGCCACCATCTGTTTCTAGAAATTTCCAGTTCATGCTCTGTCATTCTACCTTGGTACTTCCTGCTCAGTCATTCCTTCTAGCCTGCTCTCTCACTCCAACCGGTTATGGTCTGCTGTTGACTGCCATATTGTATATCTGTAGACCGCCATATTGGTTCTCATATTATCTGCTAGTTGGTGCTAGCCACCATATTGGAAGCTTATTTAATTACCCACCAGGGCACAATCTTGGTTCCCACAATGTCTGCTAGGAGCGCTGGTGTCGGCTTGCGTCTAAGGGCAATGTTCCGTGTGATGTATGCACACACTCGCCTCCGTCGACGTGATGTGATTTAATACAGTATAAAAAGCTGTGGAGATGAAGGGTTTCTAACTACTTGTACAGGAGAATTACATATAATTAAAACATGTTAACATGTGCATAAATACCCTGACAATGCTCCGTTTTCTAATTTTTAAAGTTCCCAAAACTCCCCGGTTTTCCACTATTTAAATTTCCATGACTTATTCCAACGCTAAGTTATCTGCGCGTATTACTAATCCATACATGTCAGCTATCGAGTTGTGTAACGGTTACAATAAGGACAGTTTGCGAATTTTATGAAAAACCAGACGCAGATGCAGCAATGGCGTATCCTATACAAACGTCGGGTTAAAATTTTACTTAAGCTACAACCGGCTGAGACATATACGAGGTAATATAAACCCACAGTTATTATCCGGCACTAACTTTACCAACAGCATTAACTATGTGGCGAAAATAGTTTAGTTTTCAATATGACGCAGCATGATTACAAAATTACATGCTAAAAAAAATAACTTTTGAGTATTTTTCTCAGTTTTTTTATATTTGGAAAGATGCATTTGATACTTATTAATGAAATCTGTGATTTAACCAGTAATTAATTAAAAATCTCCCAAATATGTGCACACGACCACCACGAACAAGGATTTTGTTGGTTGCAACTAAAATATCACACATATGTTCGAATTCACTGCTATATTCCCAGATTTCCTCGTTCACATGCCCTTGATCCCTTCGTGGTTGAATGGGTATAATTTCGAAAACCCGTCTTACAAAGTAAGGTAATTGTTACAGGCAGTGAAACAAAGCGGCGAGGAAATAAAATAAACACATTTGATTATGTCGCCTTGGTTTGCGCACGCGCGAACAGTGAAACTTACAGTGCACTCCATGCAAAGGGGACGTCAGTCGTGCTCTGACCACAGTCCCCGATACACTTTTCTAGAGCATGAAGCCAGCTAAGGGCCCTAGGCTGGCGAATCCAAGCACACATTTGATTAAACGAATGGTAAACACTGTGCTAGCATACAAGGAAAATTCCAAGTACAATAATACGCGAAATACAAAAACATACATCCCTTCGCAATGTATTACGTAGATTCACACCTTACCGTCGTCACGCATAAATAATTCATCAAAAACTTCTGAAAGTAAGATCGCACTAAGAAATAAGTCATATTTTCTCGTATATATGCTATTTATTATATAGCGTATTCATATGAACACCAATAATAACTGGCCATGTCGATACTGTTCTCTTAGTCGTTTAAAAACAAGGAAACTGCCCGGACACACACTATGCTTCCCGTTCTATTGCAGTCTTTGTAAGTGACGTGGTCTGTTGATGCATTTGTGCCATCATCACATTTTATACGGAAAGAGCTATATATAATTGTCCAAACGCCATGTATACCCATAGATTTCAATATAAACGTGCGACAAATTCTTCTGCCAACTGCCTCCCTCCCCCATCTTCAATCCAAATAGCGAATGTACACGATAATATATTCAGGGAGGCATAATTGGTCGCTTCATAGACATATACACGTTACGGTCACCTGGCGACTCTGAACGGTAAATTCATCGTCCACGAGTTACCTGGACGAGAATAAATCAGCTTTCATACGTTTACTGCAGTTCGCCGTCCAGCAATAAAATGTACCAGTCCACAAAAAAAAACCTTCAGTAGCTAATTTAGAGTTTCTTTACTACAGCCCGGCAAATTCAATAGCACGGGTCCTCTCATTTCCCCAATACCGCCGGCACTGAAATCAAATCCCGCGGGGAAAAAACACCCAAGCGGAAATTAATTTCGTACACACGCGAACGCCAATAGTATGCGCCACCGGGCAAGGGCGTTTCGTTTACCTTGAACGCACTTTCGGCAAGCAGCACATCAGGCCACCCACAACGCAATTGCCACGGGTTTCAAACGCTTTTACAATAAACATCCGGTGTTCACGAAGTGTAAAGTGCTGCTTTTTGAAGAGTGTGCTCACATTCGCAAGCTGCGCCGACGGAGATTAATCCTTACTTTATTTCTTATTTTTGGCTGGGGATATCAACCCGAGCGCCTTCAGGCCGGAATATATTTTTTGTTTTATACTTTATTTTCTTATTTTCCTATATTAGTTTGTATTTTATATTTTTATTCTTTTTTTGGTAGTTTTTATTTTAATTATCAGTATTTTATTATTTATTTATGTATAATTTTAGCTGGTGATTTTATTGAAATTAGGTGGATATGGTTTATTTCGTGTTTTAATATGTTAATTATTTCTGGTATAAAATACATTTTTTTTTAGTTAATGTTAGATTATTAGGGTGTTTATTTATTAGGTTAGTATGCATGCGTCAAAGTGATTTAAAATCATTAATTGCTTAATTCTTCAGTTATTCATATAGGTTTGGTTTTAGGTGGTACTATAACTATGAGTTGTTGGGGTGTTTTTGGTTCTGTTATTATGATAATTGCTCATGGTTTATGTTCTTCTGGTATATTTTGTTTAGCAAATATTGTTTATGAGCGATTAGGTAGACATAGGTTATTTATTATTAAGGGTTTAATTAATTTTATACCAACAATAAGATTATGATTTTTTAAGCGGAAATAGCTTGTACTTCGCGCACAACTCCTCCGTGTAATCTGCATCGCTGCTGCTGCTCCTCTGCCGAGGGACCCGGAGATTGATTCCTGGCACATTACTACATTTTAAATCACTCCACAATCACCGTGCTGTGGTTTTCACAACCGCGCCGCAGACTGATGTTCAAACACGCCTTAGGGCGTGTATCATTACACCACTGCTGTGTTTAATTGGCTAACCGACATGTTCCTCTTTAAAAATTATTTTTTATTCTTCTACGCCAAATTAACTCTCTGCTGCAAACCTGGCTCTTTGACTGTGTTGCAGTGTGTTTTAAATACACGTTTTCCCACGAAATTATTAGAAGTTTGCCCAATATGTCTAGGAATATTGAGTGCTTTCATAACATCACGCGTATTACAAACACCCACTTCAGAGTTCTCCAAAGTGGTTAAGAACGGCTTTTATTAAAGAGCTGTAACTCAAAACATACGCGTTAGATAGATAACTACTCGATACCTGCACTGGAGCTTCCTACAGACTTTCCCACAGTAACATAATATGGCCACCGCTGAGAATACTACAGGTACACGCAGCAAGACGAGAACACTGCATGCCAGTGTCGCCCTTATGGCTCGCCCTCAAGAGCGGGGGAAACAAGCTCCACGTATGCAGATTGCAATCAAGACGTAAATCTAACGAGGGGGACAGATTTGGAAGGCAGGCATTAAAAAACTTCGGAACGGTATTTGCCTTCATCAAGAACTGTGATACCACTTCAACACACTCGTACAGCGATCGAGCCATGATCGATCCCACAACTTATCAAACTTCAGACACGCTGCCGATTGACCAAACACGACCGATAGCTTCCACAGGATGTCCACTGAAATTCCATTTTGGAATTACCTGACTTCTCCCCGTTTTCCAAGCAGAATCTTGCCATTTTCCGTGACTTATTTTCAGGACCGAAACCTTCCGATACCATATTTTTCCACTGTTGACAGAACAAATATGCTATCAGTAAAGCAGAATTAGATTACACAAAAACAGACCAAGCAAGAAGAGCTAAAATTTTATTCAACCCATAGATGTTTCTCGCGATACGCGCTACTGACTTCACACAAGTACCCATTACGAACATACGAATACTTTATTTTGTACGTATAGACCCTATGTCGCTTGCCAGTTCACAAACTTAAATATTTAAATTTTCAAATGCAAATGCTTACAACTAGCAACTATTTACCTTTTCCCTGGCCCAGTTGACAATTCCCCGACTTTCCCCTGTGGGTGAACACCCTGTTCCAGTACGAAAGAGCGGTTACAGCAAAACCCAACGATATAAATTACAATCAATCATGGCGCCTTAACAGCAGCCGTAATCCCAGCTTAAAAGCGAAAGCGCGCCTAATGTCTCGCATATTTGTCTCGGCGTGGCAGGCGACACCATATTTTTCGCCTCCGGCCCAAGAACGCAGGTTGGGGGCTGTGACGGACGAGCCTCATTACTACCTGCGAGCGGGGAAGTAGCCCAGGGGGGGGGGTGCNTTTAATTACCGGGCCGGCGGCGCCCTCGGGGCACGCTTCCCCCGGGCCCCAACAACTCACACCTCGACGCCGCCGCGTGGCCCGCGCCGTCGGCGACGAGTTATACGCCCCTCCCCCCCCACAACAAGCTACTCCTCCCGAGACCACGCCAGCCAACCAACTTCAGACAATCCCCACACTGTTGCAGCGTTGTGACAAACTCGCGAAGGCTGGGGTACAAAATGGCCGTGATTAACACACGCTGCAGCACCGAGTTTCGAGCTGCTTATTAAGGCTCCCACCTACCTGGAGTTTTTTTTTCCCACGTGAGGCCGAGAAGCGCGGGAGTGATAAGGGCGACACTTCCACGCTCACCAAGTGCCTCCATCGCCGCTAAGCGCAAGATTCTGAACTGGCGTGCAGAGTTCTAATCGCACTGCGTGTATAGGTTATTCACGGCAAAGTGAGCACTTTTGAAAGCACTCTCATTTGGGATAATAGTAAAATATATATTTTAGCTTTTTGACAACTTCGGTAGTGTGGTGGAATTGCACACTGTGTGTTACTTACATGGCAATATTTATTCAAAAAGGTGGTAAAAAGGATTTTAAAAATGGCCTATGGGAGAAGTAACTACAGCCAAAGTGCTCACTCTACCGTGAATAGCGTTCACCTATGGGACTTTCAGTGGTGGTATTATTTTATTGGTGGAAAGTCTGTAGGTACGTTCAGTGGAGGGGAGAGACCTTGAGTAGTTTTGTGTGAATCTAATGCGTGGATTTTGAACTACAGCGCTTTGAAAGCACTCNTGGAGGGGAGAGACCTTGAGTAGTTTTGTGTGAATCTAATGCGTGGATTTTGAACTACAGCGCTTTGAAAGCACTCAACAGCCCTCGTGTGGAGTGTGTGTTGTTTTAACATCACATTGGATGCAAGTTTGATAAGTTTCATGGAAAAACTGGTATTTCAAACACTTTGCAACGGAATAAAAGCACCGGGTAGGAGGGAGCCTAAGGAACCTCCATTGCAAAAAAAAAAAATTATAAACGCCGGCCTGGCCTAGCGTCTACGTTGGTTTAATGCCGGTTCACAAAATATCCATAAATAGAAGGAAATTTCTGGTTCGTAAACTGATTGTAGCCCTACAAATTGTAGAAGGAAATACAAAGCAAGAAATTGCCCTTCTATACCCCTAAGTATTAATTTAATGGGCATTTATTGCCCACGGTACACTTTTGAGAAAAACCTCTACGGCGGTCTCCTGCAATGAAATATAAGCGAACAATCACAAACAACTTTGTGAATTGTGAAAAGTCCGTTGCCCTCCATACAGATAGACTTATTAGATTCCGATGACAGTGGCAAACCATTACATAAAAAACTTTACTTGCGCCTGTTTCGAGTTTCGCAGTCTTAGGGATAGCGATTGAAGTGTGCAGGAAAGCATATACACCGTCGACCAAACAGTAATTTAAAAAAAGTAAAAAAAGCTTATTATTAAAGAGCTGTGGTTTGGAGAATAACAAAAAAGGGGCTCAAATGAGTCGTGGATTGTAGAATAAGGGAAGGGTTGATCTCTTCGACAGACAAAGACAGCCCACGTACACACGCCAAGCTCACGCCATAGTCGCTGAGCGGATTGCCTACGTCCAGTACATCAGGCGCAGAACTGCATCATGTACATACTATAGTCTATTTGCGGTGTCTTCACACTTTTGGAATCAAACCTTTGAAAAAAATCCCCTNCGCAGAACTGCATCATGTACATACTATAGTCTATTTGCGGTGTCTTCACACTTTTGGAATCAAACCTTTGAAAAAATCCAATAGTGTATGACGTGTTTGGTTGTTCCTTATAAATGCCGGTGTTCCACAAGCGTTTTATACTTTAGTACATAAAAGTACCTTAATTGTGGTTAAATTGAATTGTATATTTTATTAATTAATTATAATACTCAATTTACAAATAATATGAATACAAATCCGCGAAAAACTAAGTGTGCTGGTAATAACTAGAAATAAATAGTTCTTATGTCAAATATTACTACACCCAGTGCGCACAAATGCGGTGCACTGTCCCTTTGACCACATTTTTTTTCGATTTAATTAAGCTTTGTTTAAACGAGGCGTATTGATATTCTGTAAGTAGAACGTTAGCAGGGCTTCAGAATGGTGTGAAGTAACCGTGAACGGACCATACCGAGCATTTGCCGTAACTTAACAGCGTAGGCGTTAAGGCTCCACGACGCGGGTCTTAGGTGGCTTCGATTAAGGTATTAACTATACTGAGAGGGCGCGGCACTTCCTTCCATCTAGCGGCGGCTGAGGAGACTTCCGTTTCGAGGATGTTCTCCACAGCTTTGGGGTGGACGGCGAATACTTCAGTACAAATACCCTGACAAACTAAGCGATGGCGGTCACTCGGGGGGAGGTCACACCTAGGGGTTTTGGTCTTACTCAAGACATATAAATAGTAAGTTTTAAATTGGGGGAGATTATGCCAGTTAACTAATAGTATATATGTATGTAGTATATATTTTTGTAACTGCACATTTATATTGTAACCCCTACATTTTATAATATTTTAAAATTAATTTAGGAAATTATAATTTTTTAATATTTTAATGTAATTTTTGCATACATTTTGTAGTTATTTATATTTTAAAACTATTTTTCTTGGGGCGAAGGAAAACAGAAAAGATAAGTGCTCGATAATTAAAAGTAAAAAAAAAAATTATTAATATTTTTACTTTCTAGTCACCCCTCTTAAAATGATTATCATAAGACTGTTACTGATTCACTTTTTGCTATCATTCTTATTCACCTCCGAAGTACGTTCAGCATGGATGACATGGTTGTGGAGTTGGGGCGAGTTTTATACATGTGACAAAGCGGTCTGGTGGTCGCTAAGCACCCTCTGTTGCAAGGTATAGGCTATCCACGGTAAAATGAGCACTTTATGAAGTCGTCTCATTTGGAATAATAGTAACTAGTATATTTTATTGTAGCCTTACAAGTTAACTTTAGAGTCTGGTGAAATATATACACTGTCTTTATTACTTACATGGAAATATTTATTTTAAATTAAGTGGTGGAAGGACAAAATCGGCTGATAAGAAAAAAGTAAAAGTGCTCACTTTACCTTGAAGAACCTATAGCAGTGTGCAAGAAAGCCGTAACAACATTCCAAAAGGTAATAACACTTTTGCTCCTGCTTGCTAGTAGTTGTGCTAAGAATTTTAGTTAGAGAATGTAGTAATACTGTTTAATGTCTCTAGTGAACTCATACGAAGACGAAACTCCGCGACTAATAAAAGCACACAAGAATAAGCCGATTTTGTGAGACTCCACTGGCAGTACCAGAAAATAAAGCGCAACGACACTTGGTTCGAGTTATACGCTAAAATAAAAAGTACTTTCTCAGCTGAACAAATAGTGTTTGCCGCCACCGTCTCCTTCGCTTCATCCGTTAGGGAAATTCGTAATATTAAAACGCATCAAGGTCACATCCGGACACGAGGAAGCATTGCTACGCTGATGGATAATATCTAACAAGGTTCGCGTCATTACAACAAAACACTCCACTAAGAGCGGCATGGTACGAACAAAATTATCTATTCCGACGCTCTACAAAACTAGACACACGGAAACGAAACAGGCTATACGCAAGCTCCGGAAACTGTTAAGGTAAATCACTATTTACTCGCATGCTTATACGTACTAATCGAGGCTTACTGCAGAGACTTGCAAAACGCAGATTAACGAAAAAATTTTTATTTTATTTCCCGTAAAGCTAAAAATTAAGAGCCGAAATAAAAATTACAGCCCACCAATGGTTACTTCCAACTTTTCTTAAGCCCTGTTAAAGTTGTACTTTCAGAATTTTCCTCCGCCTCATACAACCAAATCTCAAAAAGAATAAAATATTTTTGTGTTAACCGCAGTATAGAACGTGTGGGATAGATGGCATACAACTAAACACGTCATAAATTGGGTAATTTTTAAAAGGTTTCATTAAGGCGTGAAGAAACCACGAATACAGTGAAAATTAGCGCTGACGCAGATTAATGAGCCCAATTGATTCGTAATAATTATTTCCAATAGCCCTGGTGTCTAAAGTACAATTTCTGTCGGAAATCTCTAGCGCTTACAAAGTTATCCGGGGTTAAATTTTCTATAAACGAGAATAACATGCGCATGGGCGTCACCAGGTCCGTATAGGACGGACGTCTCAGTAAAATTTATTAAGTGAATTAAATATACTAATTTATTCTTAATCCTAAAAAAATACTATACGGCTAATTGTTATACAATATGCTCGGTTACAAGCCTCTCTGCAAACTAATAAGACTATTGCTGAATATAGGAGCCGCAGTGGTGTAGTGGTTAGACTACCCATCTCCATATACGCGAGCCGGGTTTGATTCGCGACGGGCTCGCTCCCGTATTTTCGCACGTGGGAATCACGCCGGACGGACGGCGCTGCTCCATACTCATCTCGCTCCATCGTCGTCGGCTCTCAATACCTCGAACTGGCTCGTCCTGCTCCGCCGAGTGTCACCGCCCGATTTGCAAGTCGCAGCTTACAACAGGAAGTCGCTTGATGACGTTTGTTGTTCCTCCCTCGCAAGTGTTCATCAAGAGCCTGGCACCACAGGTGCGGGGTCCGACACGTCTATACCCCGAGTCATTAGCGGCCAAGGGAAAAGGCTAATGGCGCATGCAGAAGGAATCGGGAAGCTGGAAGGTCGCCTGAGGTAGAGGGGAGACGCCTGCGGCGTTTGTGATGCAGCAACCTTGGGGGGCTAATGACAGCCTGTCCCTGCTCCCTTACCATCCACCTTCTCTCTCGCTAACTCCCTACCCCTCTCTCTCCCACCGCCGTCTTGTAATTTGGGCAATTTCACGCCTCGCCCATTTCACAGGTCGTCAATCAAGCCCGTCTGACCGCTGCTAGGCCACGCGGCGCTGGAACCAGACACCACTCTCAAGTCCCAGCAACTTCCCCCAAGTAAAAGCCGTACTCAAGTTTAATCTACCGCTGCC
>NQII01001832.1:357446-372502 GCA_002778355.1 Clitarchus hookeri
AAACTTGGGGAGGGGGGGATATTCTGGTAACTATGTCCCTCAGCGTAGCGCGGCATTTTGAGTATATTTCTACGCTATGGCCGACGACACGATAAATACCACCGCAGCTGGAGGGTCGGCGGTCATGCCAACCATCCCCTGTCGTGACATTCAGAAGCAATATAGCAATATTCATAGGAACACACATTTCGGAATAAAAAGCGAAGGAGCCCTAGCGATCTGTCTTCTCTTGCATCACAAAAATGAGAAACGCAAAGGAAAACAAAATGTATTTTATCCGCTGAAACAAGTATTTTGTATTTATGATTAAAATTATTGAAAACCTTAACCGCATTAGTGCTTGTTCCTTTACAAGCCGCCCAAGAACCAGTAATCCAAATCCAACCACAGTAGCAACGAATTATAACCGTAAAAAAAATATTCGTTTGATGTCGAGAATTGTACGCAAAAGTACGCTTCCAGCAACAGCGTGCACGAGAAGTCGTTTGCATGCAGACCTTATTTTCGCAAAAAAAACACCGAATAGAAAGGAATCTGTACTCTCTCCTGTAAAAATAAAAAAAAACCGTCCCAATGCTTGCATTCGTGCCCAGCGGAGATACCAGGGACGTGTGTGCTTGGCATGTTTCCTATTCTGCAGATAAAACGTATTCTCCCCCCACACACACACACACAAAGCAAAAAGGGAATATCCGAGGAGGGTGGGGGGGAAGGAGAGCGACTCTTGGCAAGATGGCACGAGAGCGCTGTATCTGGAGCCATATGCAAATAGGAGGGGNTGGGGGGGAAGGAGAGCGACTCTTGGCAAGATGGCACGAGAGCGCTGTATCTGGAGCCATATGCAAATAGGAGGGGCATTAAGCTGGGCGCGTCAGGGCGATACAAATACTTGCACGCCGGGGCGAATATCAGCACATTAGCGCTAATACCTTCGCGCACTGCACTTTCCCCCGCCCCAGCAGCTTAATATGCCAGCAGAGAAAAAAAACGTTAACACGACAAGTGAAATAAATACAAAGTAGCAGGTATACGTTATCTCAAAATAGGGAGGACGGGACAACACACCGTTCCCATATCTTAGCAAGAACGCTTTTTTTTTCCCCCTGTAATAACCTTGCTTAATACATCTCAATTTCTGTACAGCACTTTTTAAGTAAAAATAACGGTTTCTCCGCTACTATTAACTTTTGAAATTCTACACATCTGATGATAGTAAAAGATCAAGTTCACATGAAAAACCTTCCTGTAAATACAGTTAGAAATAATGCATTATCGTGCACATTATTTTTCTACAATCCCTCGTATGATTGCTAGAAAATGTTTTCCGCCCATACAGCTCTAAGTAATTATACCACGGCGCACGAACGCAGAAAATTCGTAACTAAATACAGCTAAACTTTGACGTCTACGAATATTCAGAAAATTTATGCAAAAAAAAAAACACTACCTACCAGCAGTCGAACGTTTATGAAACACAAGACGATTGCACGGTAAAATATCTAAAGCATTTATTAGTCCCGCCACACGTGAAACGAAATCACGTGCACTTTATCGCTATCTCGGTATAGGGCAATAGAAGTATAGAGCTGTTGTTATTACAGAAAACTTCTGAGAAGGGGGAAAAAGCAGGGTCAGGCTATCAGATCAACGCGCACAGCACANGCTGTTGTTATTACAGAAAACTTCTGAGAAGGGGGAAAAAGCAGGGTCAGGCTATCAGATCAACGCGCACAGCACACACTGGACGGGGGGAAAAGTTACCCGACGAGTAAATAAAAATGTGTTCACTCGACCGGTAACTCGGTTACCGATAACAAGGAGCAGGTAGCACTCTCGAACGCCCGCTACATTATGTCCGCGTGGACGCGGGTAAACGCAGTTAAAACACACCATCCCGTCTTCCCTTCTCGCGTTTCCTCGTATGTGGAGCAACAAAGACGAGGGAAGAAAAACTGGGGAAAATAGCATTGGCACCCGATTCGGAGAACCTAGATAAAACAAACCACATCTACCACGAATGAAGAAACAAAGCTAAGAGTTGAGTTGAGAGATTTGAGCGGCTCAACAACGAGGTCTTGAGAGCCAATGAGGGTGAAATGAGGTGAGAATGAAGCAGNGAGTTGAGAGATTTGAGCGGCTCAACAACGAGGTCTTGAGAGCCAATGAGGGTGAAATGAGGTGAGAATGAAGCAGCACCCGGGATGCAAGGGCGGGGGGAACGGGAGACCCACGAGAAAACCCGCCGACTAGCGGCTTCGTCCGGCACGATNCACCCGGGATGCAAGGGCGGGGGGAACGGGAGACCCACGAGAAAACCCGCCGACTAGCGGCTTCGTCCGGCAAGATTTCCACTTGCGAAAATCCGGGAGAGGCCCGGCCGGGGATTGAACCCGGTTCGCCTTGGTGGGAGGCGAGCATTCCTACCACTACACCACCGTGTCCCCTCAAAGCCAAGAAAATGAAGTTGTGTGCGCGTAATTAACGAATCAAAATATAGAACAAAAACTACACACTGAAGGATTAGAACGACCACTGCCGTGCTTCCAAACCAGCATACGGATAAATAAACATACCGCGTATTTGCAGAAACCATTCAAGCCGACATTAACATATAGGGCTTACAGCACACACAACGCAAATCGCATCCTACTGGCATTGCGTGTGAAACGAATATATTTCACGTATTTCGCCACACAGTCAACCAAACGCATACACAAAAACAAAAGACGAAAACACGGCAGCACTGTCAACGTTTGTACAGCCTCGTCCTATACCCTTCCACATGCAGTGTGCAATGACGTCACACCACGCAGTCTATTCCCAACACATTTTTTTTTATTTGTTTATGAATGGTGTATATAAAACATGTCGGGTGCATAAAGGGCAATTTCTTATAGCTATAGTCCACGGATTGTTCTGCCCGCAGTTGTGTATTTGTTGAAATGTCTGGCATCGGCCAGCGCAGAGAGCACGACACGACGGCACGTTCCTGCATTTTCCGTTTCGCGCCAGCCGGTCACGTGACGGCGCCGATAAGCCCCGCGTATAAATAACACGCGAACGCCAAAGAAACGCTAACGCCAAGCTCTATTTAGAAATAAAAAAAACACTGGCTCCGCTTTTAACATTCGCTGTAACATTACGCAAATGACAAAAGAAACTGTGCTATTAATGCACAAACCGTGTACTGCAAGTACTTCGGATTGTTTTAACTAAAATATTCCGACAGGGGAGATACGTAATCTCATTCGCAGAACTGAACAGGCAAACCTTTAACACTAATGGATAAAAATGGCTTTAAAATACCAAACATTCTAAAATATTATAACAAATACATTTTTCTAAGATGAAAATATTAATAACATAACCAGTGGTTAAGATGATTATAGGCCATTCACGTTAAAGAGAGTACTTTTTAAAGCCCTCTTTAAATTTTTTCCTTTCAGTAAATTTTTATATTTTCACAACTCTCAAAAGTTAACATCTGAGACTGCACTAAAATATATTTATTAGAAGTTATTGCCAGTTTTGTTAGGGGTGCCTTAAAGAGTGCTCACTTTATCGCGAATAACCAGTATATTAACTGCCATGAATTTCGCCTTCGTTTAAGTCGGTGGTTTAAATACAATGTTATTAAAATCTGCCCTTCGTCTCTGTCGATCAAATTAACAGAAACGTCAATGCTATCGCGCTTCAGCATGGCATTATAGAGTGAGTGAGTGAGTGAGTGAGTGAGTGAGTGAGTGAGTGAGTGAGTGAGTGAGTGAGTGAAGAGATTTGAGCGGCTCATAACAGCTACGTCTTGAGAGCCGATGAGGGTAATTGAGGTATGGAGCAGCGTCGGAATGAAAGGGCGGAGGAAACTGGAGATCCCCGAGAATAGCGGCATCGTCAGACACGATTCCCACATGCGAAAATCTAGCAGAGACCCCGGCCGGGGATTAAACCCGGTTCGCCTCGCGGGAGGCGAGCAGGATAACCGCTCAGCCAGCGCGGCCTGGCATTAGACAGATGTCGTTCGGGTCGCTCATGGTGGTCACATTGAACATTTATGAATGTATGGTAAACAAACTTCACGGTTCCACGGTTCATTTGATTGGTCAACCAAGGTTGTAGGTTGTTCGGTTTTGATATTATAGACTTTTAAAGTTGGGGTATTATTTTATACTCAAGCCGGTATAGTATTTGGCAATGCTGTGATAATACGTATGACAAAGAATGATTAAAATGAGGCTCGTTGATTTGTTGCTATGCTCTAAAAAAAAGCTTATAAAATATTTTGATAAGTTCCAACACGAATAAAGGGACAATAAAGTTAGCTACGTTTTGCCACAACAAGAATACCAAAGTTTTTTTTGTCACACGGTTGTTTCTACTTTCGCAACGAGGGAGAAAAGGCGGCAGGAGAGAACGCGAGATAGGTCAAATAGATCGGGGAGAGGAGAGAATTCAAAGAGAGAGGGGGAGAAGAGGTCAAAGAGAGGGGAAGAAGAGGTCAACGAGAGGGGAAGAAGAGATCAAAGAGAGGGGGAGAAAGTCAAAGAGAGGGGGAGAAAGTCAAAGAGAGGGGGAGAAGAGGTCAAAAAGAGGGGGGAGGAGAGAGTTAAAAAACAGAGGAGAGATATCAAAGAGAAGAGGAGAGGTGAGAGCAAAGTGGGGTGGAGCAGGGGGCGAATGTACACTACTGATCACTCTCGCTCCCTTTGCGAGTCACATTAAGTAAGTTTGAATTTTGGTGTTCGTACTTTTATTTTAGGCAGTACTAGGAACAGTTTAAACCTTTTATAGACTGTTCACGGTAAAAGTGAGCACTTTCGAGGTTCTAGTTACTTTTCCTTTGCAGATGTTTTATCCCTCAAGAACCTCTTTAAATAAATATTGCCATGTAAGTAATAAACATAGTATGCATAATAATACACCGCACTCGAAAGTTAACGTCTAAGCCTAAAACCAAATATAATATAGTGATTGACTATTATTCCAAATGAGAGGGTATTCAAAAGTTCTCACTTTTACCGTGAATCGCCTATAATCGCAATGACTAAGAACTTGGTAATTTTTATTTTCACGTATTATAAAACATTAAAAAAATGATGGGATTACGTTTAAGTAATGTGCAAACCAATTATTTATAACGCAGTATACAAAGTATCTACATATACGCAAAATCGCATTGAGTCAGTATTTATAGCTCCGTTTTTCAACACTACTGTGACTGTTTATTTGTGGTTATTTGTTAACATTTTTTTATTTTACCGTTACAGATGTGCTGTAAAAACCTTGTTTTGTTTATTTGCCGCAGGTTTGTTACGTTATTAATTTCTGTCCTTTATTTATTTCACTGCGGTAAATTACATATTTTAATTAATAATTTTGAAAATTTGTACTGGAAATGTCACTGCAATGCATGTTAGTATTTGACGTCGTGCTTCGTCTATGTATGCTAGTATATTTGTAATTTCTCTGACGGAAGATTTGAATGAATGTGTGATTGACATTCATGAACTGCATTATTGAAAAATAATTGTTTTTCGCTTCGTCTCCATTAAAATGCGATAATTCACCAAAACGGCAATGCATCAATTAATTTATATACGCAACTTCGTGATTTTGAAGTGACTGTGTTCCAAAAGATGGGATTAATGTTATTTTACAAGAGTGAATGCAGATTTATCCCTTGAACTAGTATTTATTTTGGAATGCCATATTCCAAATTTGAGTGTTCCAGCCCGTCTACAGAGGACTACGAAAATGGTAACTTTCAACCAGTTATTTTCATTGGACTGACCTATTCAGCTATAATTTTCGGTGGCATACCAAGCTCGGTAGCAAATATGTTGGTTTTGAAAAATGAACTATGCATAATTTTATGAACATTATATTGCCGTGAAAAGAACACTTACTGCCCAGAAGCCCATATTCTATGTTCTGCCACGGCCAGTCGTAAAAACAAAAATTAAAAAATTTGGTTTTTTTTTTTTTAGAGTTGTTCCAATACCGATACCCTGATATAGTCCATACTGTATAAGAAGGCCGTTTTCTGACAGGTCTGCGAAAGTAGCGCCACTGTTTACGTCTGACTACATGTGACTATGTATCCTTCCGCCATCAGCTGGTCCGTCAAGTCGGGGCTGTATTTTTTATCAACATGCTGTCAGCTAATCCACTTGCCATTGTACTGTAATGCTAAACAAATTTTAAGATACTTTAAGACTGACATCTGTCTAAAAAAAATAAGTAGGTTATAAAAGTAATAATATAAAATGTTGCAAATAATTAAATATTTGCTAACTCTTTTTTAATTTGTCCGAGATAGTGAATTTGGGTTAACATTTGCGAGACGGTCTGTTGTATCTATTATCACACTTTGGGCGTTATAGCTAATATATTCGAGTTGGAAATATGTGACGTGGAATAACATTAGAATTGCTTAAAAACTATTCACGCGTCTCACTTTCTACAAACAAGGAGATGGGTTTCATGAGAACAATATGGCGTATAATTTACGTAGACGAACGATTACCGGCCGAATATAAATGACTTTTACTCCAAATCATTTTACATGAAATATATGTTACTTTAAAAATTATGCAGAGCTCGTGGAAAAATATAACTATTGGCATTTGTTTGTAAATTCGTTATATATCGCGCAAAAAAGAGGTTTCTTTTCTGGCTGGTAATACCTCGCATAATATCCGAGAGATCGCGCGCACAGCGCGTCACGGCGAAGTTTGAGCCGCTGTTTTTGGATAACAGATAGCGTATTATTTTAAGTTGATTGTTCTTAGATTACGGGCTGGAAATATATTTCAAATTCGTGTCGTTTCGTCAAATTAATAGAAAAATAATTCAACAATATTATGCAATATTTCTATATGCTTTTCGAATTAATATCAAGGACGTGTTGAAAGCGAGGTTGGAGAGGGATGATACGACGTGAAAAAACTTTCTGAAGTTAGCACAACTTCAGAAAACTTTTCCGCGTCGTATCGTTCTATTGTACATTTCATTTTGAACACCTATACATAACTACATTATCACGAAGTTTAGTTTTTAACACTAACAACCATTGTTTTGTGTCCTTGTAAAATAAAATGCATTAATAAATGTAAGAACTCTTTCTTACCCGCGTATTTTCTGCTTTTGTGATGTGCATTGGCAGTGCACTCAGAATAGCCAACGTAATTTTAACTTTTGTTCGTTCGTGCATCAGCTGATACAGGATTTTGTAAATGGCACTTTGTTTGTTTCGTAAACGTTAAGTTGCCACTCACTGACTGTCAGAAAGTGGCCTTATTATACCGTATGGACCATACCAATGCCCTTCGCTCTTGTTTGTTGTTCCAGCTCACCATTATTGTGCAGAAATATGAGAAATAATAAAAATTAAAAAGGAAGAGATTTTCCCAATTGATCTGCAGTATAAACACAACACAAGACAGTAAAGATTAAACTAATGTCTGTGTTAGAAAGATAGCAAGCGAAATTAAATCACCTGTTTTCGATACAAATTACTTAAGATATAGCAATTTTTTTTAAAATACAAGCTGATTAACATGGTCAGGGAGTATGAGACTACGGTGATCTATTACAATGAGTCCTCCTTGTGCTATGTTTCCTACAGATGTACAAACGTCCCATGTGATACACATTTCTTCAGCACTATTCAAGGTATTGCACAGGATTTTCTGCCAGGAATCTCGTACTTTGGACATATCTTGCTCATTAAAACACGGAAACCTTCAGTTTTAACATATCTATAAGGTAATTTATTCAGACGGAGCATTTCACCAATTGCTCTGTTTATTTATTTTGCTCGTCTGTCATTCTTATCATACTTAGAATTCTTATTGATAAGTATATTTTAGAGTTAGTTGTTTACTCTCGCCTAAACATTTATTATCTTCGCTGTCTTTAGGTAAACTATGACTGGTAGATGCAAATTAATTTTTTTCTTCTTGATTTCTCGATTCTAAGCTTGCACAGCTTTCAAAATATTTTGAAGTGCATCACAATGTGTCAGGTGCTTGTTTAGATTTGATGTGGTAAAACTGATTTTATCTTTACCACCCTGAGACACTATTTTACCACACTGGTTGCATTTTGCCTTACTTACGCCTGTCAAGTCTTTAGAAAAGTATTTCCACACACTAGACATTTCAACGCAGTATGCAACAATTCACGGGTGCCAAAAAATGCATCGAACGCGTAAAAAAAAAAAAAAAAAAAAACAATCAGGATTATGCTCAGATAGTCAAATACGTTACGCATTTGCGAATGTTTCGCGCTCAGTATTTTTTTGCAGAGTCGTGCCCGCTAGCGTCAAGTATTTAATGACCACAGACGCAGACTTAATAAGTTTTACCAATAGTCCATACGGGCGGTAATTGCATACGCCGGCTTTTAACTTTTATCAACTCTGTGTCTTTTCGTTTGTGGTAATGTGTCGTTCCTGTGATTTGTTTACGTTTTTATGCGCATCTTATTGCAGCACGCCGTCTGGAACATAATACTTTGGGCTGCAATATTTATTTCCTGCAGTGAAAGTTATTTTTAAAATATTTTCAAACAACTCACAATATGTTTGTTTTAAGTACTATAAAGCATACATTTCACTTTGGCGTAGTTCCATTTTTCATGCCAGACGATGACAACAGGCAACAAAAAAAAAATTCGAACACATACACACAAGATAACACATTTGTAGTTACAGAATAGTTCTCAGTGCAGCCGCGCAACAGTAGTTCGCAATATCGCCACCCAGAGCACAGCGAAATGAAAATTCTCCACTTGCGTCCATGATACATATTTATCTACGAACTCCAGTCATTTATTTGTAAACATATGTACGCGTGTGATAAAATTCCTGTGATGTTCGCCATTAAATCCAGGTTGTTTTGTTGGTTTAAGATTCCGTAAAAAACGACAGCGTTGATTAATATTATAAAACGTACAACCACCCCATATAATTTTTTTGTCTAAAGAAGGTAATATCCTGATTTTATTGTCTATAACCGAAACCAATGTATCGACCCGATATCATACCCGATACAGATACATTAAACAAAGGTTAAGTATCTGCCGATACCGATACTTGGTATCGGTATCGGAACTCAAAATTTTTCAAGACAGAATGCTGAAAGCAGGTTTTTTTTTTNCCGATACCGATACTTGGTATCGGTATCGGAACTCAAAATTTTTCAAGACAGAATGCTGAAAGCAGGTTTTTTTTTTCTTGATTAATGCTTACATGTTAAGTATGTTGTATGTCACAAAATTACTTTGCTCAGAATCAGTAATAATTATGATTTTAATTGAAATGTAATGTTGGAAAGCCACCAGATGTTAAATAAAAAAATGTAATTTAATTTTTCGCATGGTCAGCATTAACCAGATCATGATTTGGTTCGGTGAAATATATTTGTATTGTGTTAACCNCCGATACCGATACTTGGTATCGGTATCGGAACTCAAAATTTTTCAAGACAGAATGCTGAAAGCAGGTTTTTTTTTCTTGATTAATGCTTACATGTTAAGTATGTTGTATGTCACAAAATTACTTTGCTCAGAATCAGTAATAATTATGATTTTAATTGAAATTTAATGTTGGAAAGCCACCAGATGTTAAATAAAAAAATGCAATTTAATTTTTCGCATGGTCAGCATTAACCAGATCATGATTTGGTTCGGTGAAATATATTTGTATTGTGTTAACCTAATGGTTTTTTTTTTTTGCATTGTTTTCCACTTACTACGGTTTCTATAATTTTTGGTTTCCGTCTACCAATGTGTTTTAAAGTATTGTGTTGCAATTTGAATGTTTGTTGCAAAAGAAGAAAGCTATGGTACAGTAGGTTCAACACTGGGAATTTTATTCGTATGCAAATTGGCCATTGGAGAGGGTATTCGTAATTTTGTGTACTGTGCCAGTTATCCATTCTACCTTGAGTATTGGTTTTTAAAATATTAGTGATCTTATATTTGCAATTTGGTGTAATGTGTTTTATTGTCTTATCTTGTGGTCAGGGTCGTATTTTGTGTATAATATTTCTTATCTCGAATGACACCCATACGGGCCATGAGATGGGGTTTGTAAGTACTGCATTTATCTAATGTGTGATGCACTATACTTGAGTAACCACAGTTCACTACCTCTGTCCTGTAAAATTTTTGTGTGATAATTACACCGAAAACACGCAAACACACGCACACAATTCACTTTTCTCAACAGAGTGCTGATGGTTCACGGAGGACGTCGCAGGGAACAGCGCGTGCGCGAGACGAGCATTATAACATTTTCAGTATCGATTACACAGCCAATCTATTATTCACGCAATCCTGAGATCCAAAAAAAGAAATACGTCAATACCAGTACGCTATACCCGGCAAACAATTCTCATTCGCAGACGGTGGAGCCGTCAAACGGCATCGCAAGATANAAAGTATTGTGTTGCAATTTGAATGTTTGTTGCAAAAGAAGAAAGCTATGGTACAGTAGGTTCAACACTGGGAATTTTATTCGTATGCAAATTGGCCATTGGAGAGGGTATTCGTAATTTTGTGTACTGTGCCAGTTATCCATTCTACCTTGAGTATTGGTTTTTAAAATATTAGTGATCTTGTATTTGCAATTTGGTGTAATGTGTTTTATTGTCTTATCTTGTGGTCAGGGTCGTATTTTGTGTATAATATTTCTTATCTCGAATGACACCCATACGGGCCATGAGATGGGGTTTGTAAGTACTGCATTTATCTAATGTGTGATGCACTATACTTGAGTAACCACAGTTCACTACCTCTGTCCTGTAAAATTTTTGTGTGATAATTACACCGAAAACACGCAAACACACGCACACAATTCACTTTTCTCAACAGTNGTCCTGTAAAATTTTTGTGTGATAATTACACCGAAAACACGCAAACACACGCACACAATTCACTTTTCTCAACAGTGCTGATGGTTCACGGAGGACGTCGCAGGGAACAGCGCGTGCGCGAGACGAGCATTATAACATTTTCAGTATCGATTACACAGCCAATCTATTATTCACGCAATCCTGAGATCCAAAAAAAGAAATACTTCAATACCAGTACGCTATACCCGGCAAACAATTCTCATTCGCAGACGGTGGAGCCGTCAAACGGCATCGCAAGATACACAGGAATCACACAAACTCCCTGCCACATTTCGGTAGTGAGTTACATCACCCTGGTTGTAAGTACAAGCGAAATAACGGCACACATAGAAATCTACTAATATGAAACTTCCCGAGTTTATGTATTTATTGGTAGCATAATTTCATTTTAGTTTCCTATTTATTTGAGATTGAAATGTGTCGGGGACGTTGTGTACATCCTGTGTATTTATTGCAAACCGGATCGCTGAACAGAACCCTCAGCGACACCAGTAAATACGAACTGCACACTCAAGACACGCCGCTATTTGGAAAAGAACCAATCCGACCACAGACAGGCGTCCTACGCAGATGTCACATTACTCGCACTCCGATAAAGTAGACGAAAATAAATTAATGATCCATCTTGAGGGAAGGAACTGTGTTCACCCCCGAGGTGGGGCGACCGCGCCCCTCCGCCAAATGACGGCGTCGGAGGGCAGTTAGGGAGGATGGAGCGACAGGGGGCAATCCGGGCCCAACGACCCGCATCATCAATCACCAGACGCGGCCGGAGACAGCGCCGAGGCGCACTCGACCGCCTCCGCGACCAGAGCCGACACCTTCCGCGCAAAAAAAAAAGTAGGCAGGGTATAGCAAAAAATTCCCTGACACTAGCACATATTCTCAACTTTTTCAAAACAATCTAACACTCTACAAGTTTAAATGTCTATTTAATAACAAGAACACTATCCAAGTCATGTTCGGTAAGCAAACAATGCAGAAGATTTGTAATAAGAGGAGTATGTGCTAAAGCATTTTCTCTGAAATAGTTTGCGCGAGCGAATACGCTTATCTAGGCGAACAAATGTTCTGGAAATGTGACTTTTGGCCAGAAAAAGGTTTACAAAAAAAAAGCCCCTATATGTATACGTGCGTGTAACTATATACACGCACACACGCGCGCACATTTTCATCATATTAAGTGTATTCACGGGAANTATGTATACGTGCGTGTAACTATATACACGCACACACGCGCGCACATTTTCATCATATTAAGTGTATTCACGGGAAAATAATCGTGAAGATGGTCAAGTACCAGTTTCCCTTAGTGGTAAAAGAAAAGTACGAATATTCGGGCGTAGTTTAATCTGTCTGCTTCCATCGCGTGTAATAAGTCTCACTGCTACAGATCTAACTCGCACAGTACAGCATCACGATGCGCGTAGGAGCGTTGAGGCGCTAGGGGCGAGTGTTCAGTGTCTCCCAGTTTCTTGACCTTGAGCGCGCAGCTACATACTCATCTTAACGTCCCTGAACAAGACAAATAATACATGCCAACAGAGACGAGAAAAGGTGAATGTTCGCTTTCCTTTATATATTGGATCCTAAAAATGTACTTACTGTGGTTAAATTGAACGCCCGTGGCTAATAAGCTACATACTTTCACTGTTGATTTCCGTAAGTTGAATGACATGTTTACGGAAAAGTACAGATAATTCGCGGAAACGCGATCCACGATTAAGGATAACGAAGCTGACCCTGGTAAATAGAAAAGGAAACTTCTTAATTCCTACGGCTTCGGGTTTCGAGAACGAAGGCTGCAGTCTCTTCATGGAGCTTTCTTCGCCACGGTAACCAGAAAATTATACAAAGTGTACCAAGAGTTCCCTTTCACCGCTGTACTATTGGTGTGTTTCTTGGGTTGACTTTTCGTGTAGCGTTTACGATAGGTACTTATCTTGTGTCAGTTGATATTGCATCTGGAAAACAATGGCCGATGAGTCGAATTACACCCTGAAGGAAGGAATCGGAATATACGGGAGCATGAACGACAGCACACCGGGCAGACAATGAGAGAGATCCAAAACGATTTCAGCATTAGGTTCAACAGGGCCACAACTCTTAAATCAACAGTCTTACGATGGGAAAAGGGAACAGTTCTAAACTGGTCCAATTAAAGACAGGCCCCGCTCTGGAAGACCAACCACAAGAGCTGAAAACACATGCTGAAGTTGCCGCATGAGATGTACGTTCACAGAAAAGTCACTACGAAAACGATCCCCAGAACTGAATGTTCCACTAATGACATTCAGACGTCATATGACAGATGATTTAGCCTTAAAGGCATACATAGACACTCGTTCGTTAACAAGTTAAGTGATAACTTCGAGACTCGACGTGCTAGACACACTTCCCGAGCGTCGAAAAGTCATGTTCTCAGACGAATGCGCCGTTTGCCGAAGTGCAAAAGATAGGAACGTCTCTTTCTAGAGTAAGGAGAATCCGCATTTGACGATGTGAAAATGAATCAACCTCATATGATGGTATTGGCTGCACTTCCTCCTACCCATCTTGTTGGTACATGTTTTTTTTTTTTCGAACATCCAAGGACTCATGAGACAGTAGTGGTCAATCAAGTTACGTATCTCTCCATGTTACGAGAATGGTTCGCACCGCAATTTGGACGTTTGCGGCCTCTTCATCGCATCTGGCACCGGCGCATTTCGCAATACCTGTAAGAGCACGCATCAATGATGTGTTCAGAGACAAATGGATTGAAAGAGGACCACCAACTTCACCAGCATCTCTGCAATGGCCAACCCGAAGTTCAGATCGGACATCCTGTGATGCGTTATGGGGGCACATTAAACAGATTGTTGACAAAACTCGGTACGAGAGGACTGAGGAACTTGCACAAGCTGTTGGAAATGCCATCACACCGGCCATGCTACAGAGGATTGCACATCGTTCCTGGAGGAGAATAATTCTGTGCAACGATCACGATGGTGTGCACACGCATCCTCTGGAGTGGATGGTGGGCCAATTATCGTATTTGCCATACACATGCTGTTAACTATAACATTTTGCAGATTTGTGTCATATTCCGAAGGGGGTATAATAGGACTTTTGGTATATACCTTGTGCCATTAACAAAAAAATGTATACCCAGCTTCGTTACAAGAAGGTCGTAAAAGCGAGTGGTAGAAGAAATAGACTCAAGCTTTAGACTTACGTTCAAAGCAAGCATCAGGATAAAAACGTTTGAACTTATTAAATTTTCCGTAAGTCGGTTATTTAGAAAGCAACATGTTGGTAATTTTACAGAGTTCTGGATAATTTGTACCAGCACTTTTCCGTAAAATGACGCAACAGCAGCAGCTTGACTCCAGCAGTATACATTTTTCAGACTAGTGCTACGTATAAAGCTTCAGTAGAAATTACACTTGGCCACGCTTTGCAGTACAATGCCGCTTGCTATAAAATACGTGCAGTTATATTTTTAATACGGTAATTTCTTCAAGTTCGTAATCACAACAAAGTCGAGAGGGACGCTGATTGCAATGGGGTAAGAGCTGCAAACACAACCAGCCCGTGGTAGGTTATCCACAAAAAAAAAAACCATCTCCACAAAATTACCTCTATTTCCGATAGCCCTTGCCAAATATCTGCAGGAACCACCCACAGAGCACGAAAAACGAGAGATGTAAGACAAATGATCTCTACAGTTTTCCCAATCGCGCCAATTCTCCGTGGATTACCTACCGGAAAGGAGACTTTTTTCTTAATTATCCACGAACGGCCCACTTTCTAGAATTACCTTGGTTCGCAAAACCATATATATATATACCCACATAAATATGGGATTTCGGACGGAGAAATGAGCAAGCCATGAACTAAATACGAAAAAAATAAAAAAAATAAAAAAAAAAGCAAGCACAAACTAAGAAATGTTGTCGAAGGGAGAGCACAACTCCGCCACACAGTCTTTTGTTTGGCACGGGCTCGAGTCCGGGGAAATCACAGTAATTCCTCTTGCAGCCAGGAGGGGGCTGGCGGAAGATGGTAAAGAGAGGTAGAGGGGTAAGTCACCCTCCCGTATTTCGGGAATCTCGAGGTTCGCAGGCGAAAAATGTGTGTGTGTGGGAAGAAAAGGGG
>NQII01001832.1:374112-384246 GCA_002778355.1 Clitarchus hookeri
AATCGCACTTCGATGGCAACTTAGCTTCTCCCTCGTCGACCACTTGCGTACCTCGCACGTCACGATGTTACTGAACCTGTTTCGATTTCAGCAATCGAGTCAGCGGCGACAGCAACCGATCCCACAGTGAACTGCACTTTCCTCAAAAGAAAGCCGAGTTGTTCTATCCCAGAAAACATTAAACGAACCTAAATGCATATCTCTATAATCTAAATTTTGTGCTATCTTCCGTCATCTCAGTGCATATAAGCCTTTTCTGCCACGCGACGAAAAATCTCCCAAAAGGGGGGAAAAAAACGCGCTATATTTTCATGCAAGTTATTTCGATGTTTCGAACCATATAACATAGACTTTCCTATCACATTATTTCTCAGAAGTCGAATGGCCCTGTCAATCGTGTATTTATAGTATGTCTCCAGGGAAAAATTAAAGCACAGGTCATACCACAAGCAAGCATTTGGTCTGTGTAAATCTACACCAACTTCAAAAATTCTTAATGGAACAGCGTCCTATCGACCAAACATTTTTGCGACTTACACTGCAGAACATATGAGAAGTAAAACCCAACAGATGTGTGATCAGCAGTAAAACTTACAAAATTGTAATTTCTGTAGTACCGCCAGGCAGATAGATACATACTAAAATGCGTCACCATCTGCAAGACACGCTAAACAGAAAAATAAAACAAACTACAGACGAACTACGGTAAATGAGAACAGCGGCAGCTCAGATTCTTTCAAAATTTTAATAGCACGTAGATCTGTTGCTGTTAGGTTATGGCCGACATGCAGACTGAGGCTCACGGGGCATAAGAAAGCGCGATCATTTACACGCCAAACACGCTGGTCTCCAAAACTACATTATTAAGCATTTGTACAAAATAGTGCTAAATTTGTAGACATTACTTACAAGCACTATTGCTTCGCATAAATGTGTTTATATACATATGCGTATGTTTATAATGACATGTCAAAATCACAACTTTTGTGTTTTTGGGACGTACATATAATAAACCCTCGCAGAAATTATATAAACCAAATTGAAATAATATACCATGAGTTAATTTAAAAAATATTTAAAATCACAATTTAAAAAAATTACAAATTTAAAAAAATGCTCAAAATAAGGCAATTTTTTTTTAGCAAAATAAAATGNAAATCACAATTTAAAAAAATTACAAATTTAAAAAAATGCTCAAAATAAGGCAATTTTTTTTTAGCAAAATAAAATGTGCCAAGCATGCCTTAAAAGTAATTGAAACACGACTGTTAAATTTTCTGTAAATATTTTGGTTTAGTTTACTTGTGCATCCTAGAAACAATAAAACTGCGATCTGGACATACCACGATGCAAAAACTATGCGATGAAAGAATACGTAGAAATCAAACGGTATCTAGAACAAACAATGAATTTTTAATGATCGGCGCCCTTACTAAAATATTGCCTGTAAATGCAGTGTTTGCGCATACGTGTATATCTCAGTAAATAAATGGCCTGAGAATGATAATTTACCAGGAAAGATAAATTATCTACAGCAGTCACTTTTTATTTATTCTATTAAATATACACAAAGAACCAAATTTACAGAGGCTACAACGTTTTTTTCCTGCGCAGTTACCATAAGGGAAAGGGAAAAAAGTACGAAATAGCATATTTGGTTCAATTCATTCGTTTTTTCATAACGTGTAATAATATCCTGTACGAGATTTAATTTGCCATAAATTTAGCTATATGGTACTCACGGTAAAATGAGAACTTTTTAGGGCCCTGCTAAATTTTTCCTTTCAGCCAATTTTTTAATATAAACATTGCAATGCGACCAACAAACAGAGCTTACACATTTCACCACTCTCAAAAGTTAACACCTGAGGCTGCAATAGAGTTCACTTATTGGGAGTTAATGTCTGTTCGGAGGACCTTAAGAGTGCTCATTTTAACGTGAATAGCGTATAATCTCGAAAACAAAGCGCAACCTTGGGAGGTCCCGTCGCAATGATTCCTTATAATCTGTGTCATTAGAGATTCCTCAGTCGACCGAACTTCCAGAGCGCCTTCTGAATTCCAAAGCGTCAGCGGGCGAAAGCTCGTAAAGCCCACAAACGGCCCATTCGACCGCATTCCCTTCTCGTTCCATTACATCCATGTCGCTCCTAATTGCTACTGCAATTATGCGTCCGTACCGCCCTTATTTTCCTACTTCGTCTGCACCTCTGTTAATCGCACGTAATTACTACGACTTCGCAGATAAATAGGAGCGTGGAAAATATTAAAGAAAAAAAATAAGGCGTCTCTATTGATGAAAGGAGGAATTAATAATAATTTTCTCATTTACGCAAATATACCTTGCAAATATTTTAGAAGCCCTATGTAAAAATAACACACAATCTCTCGTTTTCCTATCCACGTATAGTGTGTGACGAAATCAACACGCGATCCCGTGAGGGGAAGGTGCAGCTCTCCCACTCCTCGCGAGGCGGGCAAGGAGGGGAAGACAGATACACTCAACACAAACTA
Source organism: Clitarchus hookeri (assembly GCA_002778355.1). NCBI lineage: Eukaryota > Metazoa > Arthropoda > Insecta > Phasmatodea > Phasmatidae > Clitarchus > Clitarchus hookeri. Next base: position 376,627 of record NQII01001832.1, read on the forward strand.
CTACGGACCGCCTTCGGCACATTCGGGGATGTCGAAAACGGTAGTGTGGTTTCCCTATCGTGTATCATACGGCATACGAGGATTCAGTGGTTTAATGCTCCCCGAGTATACAGATACATCACAGCAGTATTTGTTATAATGTGCGTTCGAGGCGTATCAGAATATTATAATAAAAGGCCGGTTAAAAAAAAACCAGTGAATAAACATAGATTTGTTGGAGTGACAGGAAAATATCTGCCTGGTGATCAGAAATAAATACGAAAGGGGACAAGCTACACGTCTAAATCATCATTAGTAATATTCACAGTAAACATTAATTTGAATTAATAAATAAATTGCATTCAAAGCACACACAATCTACTTTTTAACCGCTGCTATATTATTTTAACTATGCTGTTTCAAAATACATAAACTGCCATGCATGCAAATGCGATTAAAAACGTGTACTGAAAATGGTATAACATTTTTAATAAGGGTAAAATAATCGATAGGCGCAAATCTGGAATCAAAGAAACTTATCAAGTACTTTTCTTAAATACTGTTTATAGCCTCGGCTGTCAATGCTTTTATCTGGTCGGGTCTCTGCGATACATTTTTACCAGCTACACGAGACTTGACAGTGTTCCAGATATAGTCTACGGCATTCAAACTACAGTTATATTGCGGAAGCCCGACTTCTTCGTGGCCGCATCAATAAGTTCGTATACATAATACTTGGGAGCTGGGCGTTGGCATTTAACAACGCAAAGTAGATCTGCTTTAGAAAGTACGTCATAAGCAATATTGTTCATCTTTAGCCATTCCTGTATTTCTTTTCTGCGGTCAGAAAAGTTTTGAAATGTGCGTTGGACAACGCACAAATCAAAGCCATCCCAAATTTTTTTTCTGCTACTAGTCTTTCGTTTTTCCCCCTTGGTGTACATTTTTTTAATCTATTAGTTTTCATACACTCATTTCCTGAAGTATTTTACATATTTTCACAGTCGATTTTCCTATCGCACCTACTGCTCGTTCCGTGGCATTTTAAATGGAATAAGCATGTCTTCCTGAAACTTTCGGGTTATATAAAAAAAAAAAAAAGCAATTACGTTACCAATAATTTCTCACAGACTATACGGTCAATAGTAGAGTTTTTTATTCGAACATGCCATGATTATACCTCCCGCAAGACTGACGTGTTCGCTTTAAATGCGCACAGACTATACCTTGCTCCCTTCACGACAAAGTGTTCTTTATTGAATTTGGACGCTCTTGTACGTTTCCACGACGGTTTATATTGTGTCGAATTCTACTCTGTTCGAGTCGTAATTGTCTTTGTAACTATACGGAGTGTTTTTCACGTCCGTGCAAAGTTGCGAACACCCACGAATGAAATACAATGAGAGAGCATCGAAAACAAGCCAAGGCTTCGGGGAGGGTATGCGTCGTGTGTCCCTTGGCTCAAGTGGAACTTTCTAGGCTGCTTTCGTGTTCTTGCTGTGCATTTGAACGGCGGCAAAGTCACGTTAAGACCTTGATGAACTTTCCTAGAGGACGAAGCCAAAGTCACCCTCCAGAACAAACAGTTATAAAAAAAAGTATAATTTCGGATTATTGAAACTACTCCCAATCAGTGCAATATACCTCGTTAAGGGCACTGCCTGCAGGCTGGCAGCTGCGAAATTTAAATAGGAAACACCATGTTAAGGAAATTTCGCCCCAGTGTGATAATGTTAAAGTTAGGCGTTTCAAACAAAATGTATTCTTCACGACGTTTTTAGAAGTAGTTCGCTACAGCGGAGGTGTTTCCATAACATGCATAGCCTGTTTGCTAGGTATTTTTAAAATTTATGTTTTAAAAAAAAAGTACATACTGCCCATCTATATTGCAAATATACGCTCGTAGAGATGGTCTCCTAAAAACTTCGTGAATAATACATTTTGTTTGAAACGCCTATCTCTAAAATTAACGCAATGTGGAGAAATTTCCTTAACGCGGGATTTCCTATTAGAATTTCGCGGTGGGCAGTGCTCGTAACAAGTTGTTTATGTAGGCACGCAGGGTGACGTCAAGAATAAATCCCTGATGTGATCAGCTAGGCGAACATGATCGAATTACAGCGGCGCCATCGACACGGCGAGAAGAATGACGCGTGTGGGAGCACGCCATTTTACCCTGGCGCGTTGAAAACCACTGTGGGCAAGGATGGGGAAGAGATGTGGTCAATAGCGCATCCGGAGGTCATGCGTGAGTAAGAGGATCGGTACCAACAGTCTTGGATTGATCGGATTTCCGCAGTAACCTGCATCACAAATTTTATATTTCATTTTCGGCGTCGACCCAGCATAGGGCACTGATTTCCGCGTGTTATAAAACATTTACTGCTAAACTATTGTTGCCAGGATCATTTCTGTAACTTCTCGCAAGTAAAAATTACTCATTTCTTGCCGGAAGTCACTAGTCAAGAATTAGTAAACGTGGCAGAGTTTTAATAGTTCAAAAAAGCTTTAGAAACTATCATTTATGCCACGTCATGCGAAAAATTTCGTTCCAACATTCAAAAATGGAAATTATGGCAGAAATACTGAAAATCCAAGATGGCGGGGCCCGATCCTACTTAAATGTAACAATCGGTAACCACACACGCAGGTAGGTGGTTACGTGATTATTAACTCGAAAACTACAACCAGAGTGAAATGTGCATACAAGTTGCACAAACCGTAGACAATTTTAAATCACTTATTTAAATATTTTCGAAAAATCAATAGTTTTTTAACTTCCATCTCGCACGCTGCTAGGACCGCTTGTTTTCATTTATTCGAGTAGGAAATACGACTCTGCTGAAAATGTAAAGTTTTGATTGAATGTCGTCACAGCCAGTCCGACACCTCGAAGTATTGCATTGACGCGTACTATTATTTATTTACCTGGTGATGGTTTCAAGGGAGACGATATCCCTCTTGAATCACTTAGTTTGCAATGTTAATCTCATTCATGTCATGAAATGAATCGCAAGGAAAACAACAAGTTGGTGAAGCGGTGATGACCATAAAATAACAGAGCGAGAAATTTAATTCTACGAAGAGCTGCAATGCGAATGAATACTGCAACGAAAAACAATGAAAAAAAAAAAGCAGTATTGTGGTTCATATTTCTAGCAAGTGGTACTTTTGCTAAAGTGTAATCGTGTGGTGTATTGGTTAGGCAGTAAATCCATCACAAATTGCAGTGTCGGCAAACAGCAACACAGGCTACTGAATTAATTGGGCAACTACAACAAGGGGAGTTAAATTAGCCAAATGGGTCGCTTGAAACTCGAAAATATATCAGACTGTAGCCAGGTCAGACTAAGGGCAGGCCGGGATCACTTTTTCATTACTGTTACAGGCGGCCACTCTGTGAGCGTGCAGGCACATATCATTTATGGACGCGCGCGCGCTATCAGTTGCAACCAGGGACGCAGCGGTTATTCACAAAGGAATGTTTAACAAAGCCTGCATGTTATGACTATTAGGGCGAGTGCCGCTTCCGACCNAAAGCCTGCATGTTATGACTATTAGGGCGAGTGCCGCTTCCGACCTTGGGTATCGGGTGTCTTTTGAAGGAATATTCTGGTCATTACTAATGCCCTAGTTCCTCTCAGCTTGACTCGGAGTGCGTTGAACCTTCTAGATCAAGGTCAGCGATAGCATAAAAGTACGACGGGTCTCCCAGCCCGGAGTTTGGTTAATTATGAGACGTTAAGTAAAGCGTTGTGCCGGAAGCGACCAACGGGAGGAAAATCTGCGACTACGAGCATCAAGCAGTGAAGAGTGCGACTGGCAGACTGGACTAGTGGACAAGATGCGTGAGTGAAGGCATCACAAATGATGGCAACAGACAAGACTGAACGTGTGTTACCNACTGGACTAGTGGACAAGATGCGTGAGTGAAGGCATCACAAATGATGGCAACAGACAAGACTGAACGTGTGTTACTGAGTATAAATTGACTATAATCAGAGGCATTAAGAACATTAATTACAGTTCAAATAGACATTAAATATTGCGCTCAGTGAGAAATAAGAAGAGTAATAATGGAGATAGATAATTTACTGCTGCAAATAATAGCTATGTAAATAAATTAAAAAACAAAATGTATTTATTTTATTTTTATTAAGACCTCCATCCCTCACAACTCAGATACGCCCTTCAGGCCTCCTGTAACATTACATTTAAAAAGTTATTGCAATACAAATCTGTAATCCAGGTTCACAAGCATCGTGTAAACGTATTTTGGCTCCACTAGTTTTACGTATTCACGATATTCGTAAAATATTAAAACAAAATTATTAACACACAAAAAAAACAGCAGCTGCCAATAGGCATCGTGTTCCACGCCTTCCCTTGTATTTTAAATGGAAATTCAACAGCAATTTAATAAATTGTTCGCAAAATAACCATTTCATATAACTTTCCTAGTACTTTACAAAGGGCGCAGTTATTTTCATTACACTCCAAGCATTATGCGAATATGCCAAAAAGTAACACATTAGAGCCGACGTCTACTTTACAATATAAAAAAAAATGTTTCTAGTACCGCTTGTGCAATTTTAACATGTCACATTATACTGAGTCANACTGGACTAGTGGACAAGATGCGTGAGTGAAGGCATCACAAATGATGGCAACAGACAAGACTGAACGTGTGTTACCGAGTATAAATTGACTATAATCAGAGACATTAAGAACATTAATTACAGTTCAAATAGACATTAAATATTGCGCTCAGTGAGAAATAAGAAGAGTAATAATGGAGATAGATAATTTAATGCTGCAAATAATAGCTGTGTAAATAAATTAAAAAACAAAATGTATTTATTTTATTTTTATTAAGACCTCCATCCCTCACAACTCAGATACGCCCTTCAGGCCTCCTGTAACATTACATTAAAAAAGTTATTGCAATACAAATCTGTAATCCAGGTTAACAAGCATCGTGTAAACGTATTTTGGCTCCACTAGTTTTACGTATTCACGACATTCGTAAAATATTAAAACAAAATTATTAACACACAAAAAAAACAGCAGCTGCCAATAGGCATCGTGTTCCACGCATTCCCTTGTATTTTAAATGGAAATTCAACAGCAATTTAATAAATTGTTCGCAAAATAACCATTTCATATAACTTTCCTAGTACTTTTCAAAGGGCGCAGTTATTTTCATTACACTCCAAACATTATGCGAATATGCCAAAAAGTAACACATTAGAGCCGATGTCTACTTTACAATATAAAAAAAAATGTTTCTAGTACCGCTTGTGCAATTTTAACATGTCACATTATACTGAGTCACCCCCTCCCTCCAATATTACTCGCACTTGCACACAGCATAATAACCGACATGGCTAACTCCTAAACAAATCGAACCAACACTGAAATTATTGTTAAATAAATCTATATTTACAGAGATTTTCAAACACAACCGCGATCATGAAACGTCAAAACGGAGTGGGAAAAGGAGCACATTACCGTAAACTATTTGGTTCGCCGCACGATGGCGCCACTAACAAACTGAACAAATTAAAGATCTGCCTTGCCTGATGTTAGTACACTAGCACCAAAAAGAGAAAAGGACACCCACCCTGGTTTTGTTTTCATATGAACATTAGAAGTTTTGCATTTATAACTGGATGAAATTACACTGTCACACACTACGAACAGTAAGCTAACTGTTGTTGAACTGAATATGAAAAGCCTGCTGCGTCGTTCTAACTCTCGAAAAAGGCCTTAGGCATAGCAAAAAAATTAACAAGATGAACGTAATGTTTCAAATTAATAACAGAATTTAAAATGCTAATCTGCTTCCACCAATACCTTCTGTAACAACCATCGTGCGTATCAGCAAACAAACAGTTTTAACTAATAACGCAATTTTATTTTCGGAAAGCTTCGTGTTATGAATACGCAAATTCTTAATCTCCAAGTCCCCCTCCCCCCACTTTTTTTTTCTACCCAGTTCCCGCCGAGCAGAAAGATTATGAACAGACGATTCCGCATAAAGGATTAACTCGGCGCCAAGAGTAAGAACGTATCCTAACGGGGGTGTCTAATTTTATACTTAGGTGGGGAACAGTCAGCTAATTGTTGCTAATACGTAGTCTTAGACCTGTTATGAGTCAGCAGAAAAAACAAAGCATGCAAGCAGTAAATAAAAATTCAGTACGGCATGTTTTAGAATGGAAGCCTAGAAGGGAAATTTTCTTCAAACATTTTGGAGAAAATACGCGTTCTGGGAGGAAAAAAAAACTCTCCCGATAAAAAGAGGTTTTGAGTACTGCAGAACACCGAAGCAGAATGAAAGCAGGCGTCATGAATATTTAAAATTCAATAGCTTCGGACGTCGTAATTGCAGCACAGTATTTCACTTCCCATGGGCTCCTTTCCCATGATGAATTAAGCCAGCATCGAATTACTCCGATGTCGAGTTTGCTTGACATCTGGCGCACGCAGGCCGTTTAAATATTCATTAAATTGTAAAATAAAGGAATGCGGGAATCGAGTCGACCCCCATAAGGCGAGGAGGTAACGTAATGAATTAGTAGGCGCACAGCGCTCTTTCCCTCGCTTTCGTTTCTCACGACGCACGGCGATTAAATAAATGCACGTACTACTACTTTCACGGGCGGGAAAATAAAGACGAAAAGACAAAAATGGGCCCAAACATGTCCTCATTAGAAGACACGTCGAGTTTATTAACCAAATAAGAGAAACGAGCAAAACACCGGGGTCCCGTCATTGGCAGGAACACATGAGTAGAGCGATTACGGAGACTTTGGCACATCGGGACCTGGGACCGGAGCGTCGGAGCTGTTCGTGCTCTGTCATTCCGGCCGGCGGCCATCTTGGATCCAGGTGGCCTTTACATTGGAACTTGATTCCGGTTACCTTTGAACTAGATCCAGGTGAATTTTATTTAACCTTGAAAAACAAAACAAAAAACGTACATTTCCCCTTCCCATCTGCCTCCACTCCCCTATACTCGTTCTATCGTGTGCGGCAATCTCTGCTTTTTTTGTTTGTCATTTGTTTTACATTGCCGCAGGATCCCCCGGCACCATGCCCAGCAAACGACTGACCCCCTCCACTCCCCCTTCCAATATATTTAATTGCTGAGCCAATGTTTCTCATTGGCTAATTTCCCCGCCTCCAACCAACAATTACTCACCTTCGTTCGACCAATTAGTCGGCAGGTCTCCATCCCCACCACCTCTCTCCTCACCTATACTCATTCTGTCATCTTGGTATTTTCGTTTTTGTCATTTGTTTTCAACACCTAGGTAGGGCTAGTGTATTATTTACCGATTTCGTCACCAGACGACCTGTCTGTTTAGCCACCAGGCGGCAACCATATTTGTTTGTTTTTAAAGTATAAGTGGTGCTGTCGGCGCCCTCCATATTGGATTCTATTTTCAACACATAGGCAGCGTTAATTTCTCGATTTCACTGCTAAGTGAGCTGTCGGTACCGGCTCATTCTGGCAATTCAGCCGCAAAGTGAGCATTCGGCACTCACATTTGTTTCATAGACATACAAACGCCGGTGAGAAAAAGGGAGTGGGAGAAAAGGAGAGGGGGGAAAGACTGAGGGGTGGGTGGAGAC